>JAJEJO010000254.1:13421-30354 GCA_020662805.1 Glaucomys volans | reverse complement strand
CAGAGATTGTACAATTTTTTTAGTGCAGTATAACCTCTCCCCCAGCACTTTGGCACTACCCACCAGACTGATGACCTTTCTGTGTGAGAGAGATCATGTATCTGTTTGTGTTTGGGGAAGGCAATTAAGAGGAGGTGAGATTTCAAGTTTACATCAATATGGTAACTTCCTTCAAGAAATTAGTGTCAACCAGAGCCTTGAGAATTTTATGGCTCCTTGCTCCACTTCTCACTCCAAAAAGCTGTTACAAATTGTGGAGGGCAGTTTCGGCTCCTTGAAGTCTTAGAAGTGAGGAATTTGATGAGCTTCCTGAATTTTACAATGGTGGAGTACTGAGTTTTTATCTGGGTTTCAGTAATGTTAAGCTTCCCTTCTGCTTGGACTCTGTGAATGAGTTCTGTTCTTTTAAATGAGGACGAGCCCACTTCATTGAAGAACTTGCGCAGAAACTTGGAATTGTAACAAACATTAACTCTGATTTTCATCAGAAGAAAAGCGTAAAGGACTCATGAAGAATTCAAATTAATGGTTGTGACATAGTGTTATATGTGCCATAATAGGTATATGCATATAATACTATGAAAATAAAGAGGAGAATCACCACCTCATTTTGAAGTGAGATCATCCAGGTCTTGGCGATGTTGCCGCGCTGCGTGATGTTCTTGCTGTGCTGCTTCTTGGCCATCAGGATCCGCTGCTTGGCGACCATCTTCGCGCCGCCGCCCGCCTCGCTCGCTCAGCCCTGGAGCCCGCGCCAACGCGGGGAGGAGGCGCTGGGGACAGGCGCGGGCTGCCGCTGGGCCGGGGCGAGGCTGGCAGGAGCTGGGCGCCTAGGGACGGCGTCGGGCGGGCGGGCCAGGCCAGCAGGGCGCGCTGGAGCACCGAGCGGGCCGCAGGGACTCCTCGCACCGCCGCCTGGCCGCCGCGGGGAGCGTGGAGAGAAAGAGGAAGCAGAGGCAACGACTGGACGGTGCAGCCCGCCGCCTCCAACACACACGATTTATAAACATAAATTTTCATGAATACCTACTTCTTTTTCCACAATAAATATAACAAGTTTTCACCTTGTCACTTTTTCTGCATTGTTTTAATATTACAGAATATACAGCTTGAAATGGGTAGAAGTTATTGCCTCATTTTAGGAGGATGAACTTGCGTTATCATAAAATTCTAGCATAAAGATCATAACCATGAACTGAATGACTTTGTGAGGTTATAGCACAAGAATTTCAAAAGGAATTTTGACTTAAAATTCATAGATTCTGTATTATTTCAGTTTTATGCAGTATATGAGCTCTGGACTTCAAAATACACACAGACTCGCATAAACTTACACATATATTTACACACTTACATATACATAATACATACACACACATTCACCTAGTGAAGGAAGACAAGAGGTTACTCGAATTCAGTTTTTCTTATTTCCTCCCAAATTACCTCTATTCAAATTGTGCACCCGATTTGTGGCCTTGGAACCACATTTCCAGCTGCTGAGGAGAAGAGAGAACCGCTCCAACAGCCTGAGTCCTGTTCAACTCTGCCACTACTATTTAGAGTTTTGGATTATCCTGTGGGTTATTTCCTAATCTGTGAAATGGAGACAATAGTCCTTGTCTAATTGGACTATTCAGGGCACTCAATGAGAAAATAGATAAGAAAAGTTGGAATTGAGCCCATTATTACTCATTTTCTTTTGATCATATATGAACAATAACAAGTCTTATTATTACTCCCTATGCGACCTCATTCATCTACTGCAAACTGTGTTCTGACTGCAATTAACCATGTTCACATTTTTATTATCTGGCCAATCTCACAGCTTTCAATTTTTCCCTTTTCCTGAGAAATCAGATTGATTTTGTTAAAACAAATGTATTATAAACTTATTCTGCGGTCAAAAGTCAGTGGGAATTCCCTGTTAACAATCAGTGAGAGGTCATATGACATTGAAAATCCTCCACAATCTGACTCAAACCTAGGGTCCAACTTTATATCCCTTTATCTCACTTTTTCATTTCCATACTACAGCCAAACTGGGAAATTTTCTCTGAATTCTCTTTGCTCACAGACTCTTCCCTATTTGGATGTGCTTTCTTCACATTTTCACATATTTATTTCTTACCTGTTATCAAGATTCCACTAAACATACCTTTCCCTTGAAGGGAGATTTAATATTCCAATCATAACAATCTCTGCTGGTTCTGACATCCTCTAGGGTTTTATTTGCACCTCTTATATGAATCATTGCTTTTCACATTTGTCTTCAAGTTATATTATCCATTTTTTATTTGTTCTTTTTAGTTATACATGAGGGTAGAGTATATTTTGACTTATTTATACAAACATGGACTACTTATTCTAATTAAGATCCCAGCCTTGTGATTGTACATAATGTGGAATTCAAAATTCTTTTAAAGTCTTACACATTTAAATTTTTTCCTGTTTCTATAGCACCTATTGCTCTTCTGTAGATATAGAGGATACTCAGTAAAACCCTACTGATCTAATAAAATATAAATTACATTTCCAAATACTGTACATTTTGAAATCACAGGCTATCAGAGAAAGAGAATTGGTGAAGACCTGGTAATGGTATTTCAGAGTACAACATTCATTTTTCTGATTTCATAGATGCCTCTGATAATTTTTAAGAAATGGGCAACTCAAGGAATTTTACAGCCAACTAGGGAATTTAGGAATCACCTATTCCAACTTCTTCTTGTAACTGATGCAGCCACTAAGGTTCAGAAATGTTAGGAACTTGCAGACAGAACATTTTTATTGGCAAGGAGAAGCTGGTACCAGTAATCTCATGTTCTGACATCAAGTCTAATTAATTTTCCACTATGTTGTCAGTCTTATTTTTCTGTGTGGTTTAAATCAGAGTTGGGTGTTATTTACAAAATCACTTTTTATTTTTTTTAACTTTGAAGAATGTTTTACATATCTTAATTCCAAATATGCAATTCAATGATTCTGAGTAAATTTATTGAATTATGCAACCAGCATCTAAACAGTATTCATATAAACGGAATAGAAATGGAATCATACAAGAGTTGGCTTCTTATGACTGACATTTCACGAATACTTGTTTTTGAGTTTCGTCTGTTTTAGCATGTATCAATAGCTTGTTCCTTTTTAACATTGATGAGTACTTTATGACATACACTATTTTGTTTATTCTTCAACTGTAAACTTACTGCAAACTTATTGCTTCCGATTTTGACTATCAGGAATATTTCTTCCATGAACATTTATGTGTAAGTCTGTTGTTTGCACATGTCATTTCTTTTGCATAGGTACTGAAGAGTGTACAATAAGGAGTTGAATGGTAAATTTAATTTCTACGACACTTCCAACTGTTTTAAAAGTGGCTCAACTTCACCTCAGTAATAGATGAGAGCTCCTATTTTCTGAGCCTTAACATTTATTATCTTTCTTTTTACTATAAACATATAGTAGACATGAAACGTATCTTATTGCAATTTGATTGGCTTTTTATTTTTTAAAACAAACTCTGGCAAGTCCCCACCCCCCCGCCGAGCGCGACATTTATTTGGGAGGCGGGGACCAGCCGCCTCACAGCGGCAGGTACAGCAAGAGTCCGAAAGTGCCCAGCGGCGGGCCGGGCGGCCGGTGCGGCCAATCACGGGCAGCTTCTGCAGGTAGCGGGAGGCCGGGCTGGGCCCGTAGGGCGCGGGGAAGGCGGTCAGGAAGAGGCGCCCGGCCGGCGCCCGGCCACGATGAAGCGGAAGAGCGGGCGCCGCGGCGCGAAAGGGCTCTTCTGGAAGACGTCGCGCGTGCCGGCGCCCGGGCCCTGCTGGCGGGGCGCTCCCTGCGCCCGGCGCACGCGCGGCAGCGGCCTGCTCTTCCGAGGGCGCGGGCGCCGAGGCCGACTGGGGCCCGCCGCCGCCGGGGGGCTCTCGTCGCCTTGTGGGCTGACCACCGCACTGGCCGTCAGCTGCGGCATTTTCCGCCCGGAGTGCGAGGCGGCTGCCGGCTCCTTCTCCCCGGGCGGCCTCGAGGCGGTGGGCGCAGGCTGGCCGGTGCCGAAGCCAATGGCCAGACTGTCACCGAAGAAGGCATAGAGCTCCCGGGAGATGTCCACAAGGGTCACTGAAGGAAAAGGGCCCGCTCCCCCTGGTGGCAGCGGGAGGCCAGACCCAAAGCCCGACTGGGCACCGCCCCCGGAGGGAGACTCCTGCAGGAGAAGGCTGTCCCAAGACAGGTCTTCCGAACCCCAGAAGCCCTGCCGCCCAGGCCACCCGCGCTGGGCTCTGCTGCCTGAGCCTTCATCTTCAGCAGTCGCTCTACAGCCACCAGAATGACTCCATAAACTTTGTGTCCATCTACCTTGACCTGGGCATTCGATACGGAATAGTCATCCAGTACAGCCTGGATGCAGGTTTGTCCAGTAAGTAGACAGGTGTGGGTACAGGGCTCTTTCTACTGCCAGAAGATGTGGCTGAGCAGAAGGGCAGCCCCATCCCGCAGAGTCCAGTGGTCATTCCGGGGCCTGATGGAGGCAGCCAGTGACTCCAAAACGCAGTAAAGGACACTGCCCACCAGGGAGCGGACATAGGGCCCCAGGCAGAGGTGTGGGTTACCAACCAGGCTCGGTGCTACCTGCAGCAGCCGGTGCAGCTGCTCCAGGTCGTGGCTTACAGATTTCACCCCACTGACCAAACAAAGTAAGGCAGGAGTGCTGCAGTCTCGGAGTTCATCTGCAGGTTCTGTAGAGCAACCTTCATCAACTGTGGATCACCCCCTAGCACAGCTCTTGTCACTTGCTGATAGTGCTTGAGCAGGTTATCTGTCAGTGAAGAGACTGCACTGGGCACTGATCCTTGAGGTGCCGGGTTCCCTTTGCCATCCAGGTAGGAAACATGAGCTCTGACAGCTGTTTCAGCACAGCCTGTGGGGATGTTGGTAGCCAGAGCCAGTTCCACCAGGTTCATCTCCCAGTCCTCTGGAAAGTAGGGTTCACCCTCCCTGGCAGGGCGCAGAGGCAATGCCTCCTGGGACCGGTAACCACACACAGCCTCCACACTGCTCCACCTGAGGGCCCTGTTGAAATCCTTAACTGTCAGCTTCCGCCGTTTGGTGTGCTTCATGAACTGAGCTGTGTGGCTTCTCTGAGACGGTTGCACACATCCTCAGCGAGAAGAGTTGCCACTTCATCACTCAGCTCCAGACCTGTGCTCTCTGCCATGAGCCGGAATGACTCCCCAGGGATCTCCACAAATCACAGCTCTTCTCGTTCTGATGTGGCCCCAGCGGAGCTTTGCATCCCCAGCATCCATCATGTCACCACATACTAGGCCCTCAATAAACATTTGCTGGGAGCTTCCGCATGGGAGGGCAGCCACTGGGGTGGTGGCTGAGGTGGCAACGATGGCAGCTCCCACTCACCCAGCTCACACTCCTGGCAAGTTGTTTTAAAGAGAAATTTTGCATGGTTTTCTCTTTGCCACTGTGTCCTGGCATGCTTCTAATGATATCAGAATCACCTGTTACAATAATAGCCAGTGTGCCTACTCTGTAAAATTTTCTGCGTGGTATGCCCAGTTCAATATTATTGCCACTGTGGTGATGGATACCACTTTTGGCCAACATGGTGCAGTACTCCAGTTCATATTTTCTCAAAGCTAGGCAGGTTTGGTGAGGATGACCATCTGATTAACTTTAGAATTTGTTTCTCCTCCAGGATGTACTTTCTACTTTTCATAACAAGTTGAGCCTAGAGTTGACAAACTTCAGTGACACTTTCACCTTCTTTGTGACCATCATCTTTCTTCCATAGGTGTGGGACTACCCTCAAGTAAGAAGAGCCAGCATGATAGTTGAGGAGAGTAAGACCCCATTTTGATTTTAATTTACTTTTTCCCAATGATTAATGATGTTAAACTTCTTTTTATATGCTCACTAATCAATAGTATGTCCTCTTTGGTGAGTTGTCTATATCTTTGCATATATATATGCATATATTTATATCTCTACACAAGGTGTGAAGATATTTTTGTTTTTCATCTTATATGTACGTCTATGATTCTTTTGAGTCAATTTTTATGTGTTGTATAAGACCATGGTCAAAGTTAATTTTTTTGTTGTCTTTTGCTTATGGACCCCCAGTTTGTTGAAAAAAATAGTTCTTTTTTTTTTTCACTGAATTGCTGCTTTGGCAGAAAAGGAATGAACCATACTTTTTAGGGTTTATTTCTAGACTCTCAGCTTTTCTAAATAAAACTTTGTAATAATTTTTAAATAGAGAGGTGAAAGTTCTCTAACTTTGTTCTTCTTTTTCAAAATAATTTAGATAAGTTTAGGTCTTTTGGATTTCCTGCATTTTAGAATAAACATATCAATGTCTGGAAGAAAAATAAAAAGCCTGCTAGAAGTTTGGTAAGGAGTACATTGAATATATTGATTAATTTAGGGAGAATTATATTTTAACAATATTAAATAATTTCTCCATTTCATGAACTGTTTTCCTACTTATTTAGGTCATCTTTAATTTCTTATAACAACATTTAAAAATTTCAGTGTACTCACCTTGTAGCTTTTTTTTTGGTAAATGAATTCTTAAGATTTTGTTTTGATAGTATCATGAATGAAATTTTAGTCTTGAATTTATTGTTGGATAGTTCATTGCTCATATACTGAAATGCATCTTGTAAACGTACTCATGTAGCTTATTGGTTCTAATAGATTTTGAAAGGGCTCATTAGAATTGTTTTTATATCAAGGATCATGCCATTGTGAATGAAGACAGACTGAATTTTTTCTTCTAATCTAAATGCCTTGTATTTATTTTTCATGCCTGGTTTCACTTCGGTAACCTTCGGAAATACACTTAATAGAAGTGGTGAGAGTATATCCTTGTTTCTCTTCGATTGTCCACAGCATCATCTTATAATACCAGGTATAGGGTTTTTTATATAAGACCTTTATCAGGTTTAATTCATTGAAAGTTTTTTTGTTAATAATAAACAGGTTTTGGTCTTTTTCAATGTTTTTCTGTTTCTATTGAGAGGATTATTTGGGTTTCTTTTGCTCTCTATTTCTCTATATATGATATATTACATTAATTGATTGCTGTATGCTAATCAGGATTATCAGGATAATTTTCCTGATATAAATTCTATGTACTCATAGTAAAATTTTTTTATATTGTTGAAGTCGGTTTGCTGACTTTTTGTAGTAAAAGATTCTTAAAAGATTATTGAAGTTGTTCTTTCAATATATGTATGTAAATCCTATAATAAACTACTTACTGGTATGTAGGAAAATTTATACTGTTGACTGTCATGTGATTTCATGACTACAAAGGGAGAAAAGCTTCCAACATCAATTTAAATACTCCTGGGAAATCTCACACCATATTTATTAGTCCAATACTTCTGCTATTGGAGAGCTGGTAAGATAAAAAATGCTAATTTTCTCTCATTCAACTCAATCTCAAACCCCAATTCCTTGCTTCTGAAATCTCTCCATCTCCTTTATTATGCTAAACCTTGCCTTTAGTCAGACTGTGCCTTAACTTTTTGCCCTCTTCCATTTCACTCATTCCATCAATATTCAGTGTGTTGTTTTGTTTTGCTTTTGCCTGCTAGTGTTAGAATATTCAAATCCGCTCTGAAGTTTGACATTTTATAGAAAAAGGCTGGAAATCTCATCATTGGACATTTCTAAAAGTATTTTTGGCAATGACATCTAAATTCAAATATTGATTGCAACAAATCCCCCATCTCAGTAGCTCTTGTCATCTTTCTGTAAGAACTGTCTCTTTGTGTAGGAAACATTAGACTAGATTCACAAAAGGTTTATGGAGTGAGAGAGAAGTCAGAAAACATTTCCACCTTGGAAAAGTCTTGGGATGATACAAAGCAACAGAATATTTGTAGTCAGTCTGCAAACTGGACTACATTCAGACCACAGCCCCAATATTTATTTAGACAGTGTCCCTTAATGGAATTCAATATTTAAGCAAAAATGGGGTACTTACAAAGAAAAATGTTTGAACAATGACACTGAAACAATTAAATAGAAACAGTGTTAATCCAGACAGAATAAACTAATGATATGTTTCTAGGAATCTCTTGCTTCTTAAAAAGAGAAAATGTGCACTGATAATGACACAAAACTTTGCATTAATTGAATGGTCAAAGAGTTATTTGCAATTTTCCAGCATAATGAAATTTATAAACTTAGAGAATTTATTAAATTTCACAGGGAGATCAGCTTTGTGGAAAACTGTAAAACAGTAACATGTTTCCTAAGAATAAAAAATGTATATACTCTTCCCTGCAGTGGTGGAGTCTTATAAATCAAATCACTATGAGATTGGTTGTCATTTCATTCAATTTTTGCCTTACTGCATGAGATTGTTCTCCCTAAGCAGATATTCAATCTCCTGAAATCCTTTTCTGCACAGGTCAGATACTCTAAGTCCAAATAACAAATAGAAATATCAGGACATGAATTCCACACAGTTGGAGGAATAAAAACATGGACTGAAATTCACTGCTAGAGTACTATAGAATGGTGATTCTATATTTAGAGGTCCTGCCAGCCGAGTTCAGAAATTATGGTGGTTAAGATGTCTTAGTTGGTCCCAAAAAGGAAAAGAGTTAGCAGACTTGCTTGAATTTATAACTCCTGTTTCAATACTCTATTCTCTCCCTAGATATCAAGTACACATTTTTCTCATTAAAGATGTTTTGAGAGGATAGGTCATCTACTCCATCAAGATCAACCCTGGTCATGAGTCAGGATTATCCAGCTAATCTCTAGTGATGATTTTCTTCAAGTACACTGTTTCCCTAGAAAAGAACTTTACATTAGTTTTTAAACATAATGTTCCTTCCTTCAATAGAAAAGCTTTGAGAAACATTAAAAATGTGTGCATTCTGGTGATGTGGAATGAATTGAAAATTAAAGACAAGGAAATTCTTCTGATGTTTTCTTCAATCCAAAAATAAGCATTCAAAATATTCCTATTTCACTGCGAACTTTAATATTAATGCTAAAACCATGAAATTTTCCTTGAACTGAAGTTGATCCTGTTACTATACAGACAGAAGGCAGGTTAGAGAGCTGTTAGTCATTAACAATTTACCATGATGATTAGATTCTCATAAAATAAATTCAGAGAGAATTATCCTGCTTACTTCATACCTCGTTTCTCAGAAAAGGGAGTTAAAGAGCACGTATACGTATACTGTATCCCAATATGTGGAACGTTAGGGAGTTTTGAGAAATTCCTTTTTTCCCCAAGTGTGTTCTCTTATTTTATATGTCTGAAAAGGGTTGCAAGACCAAAAATTGTGATGAAGGCATTCAAGATTTCTCAGGAAAAAAATTCAACGAAAGAGGAAGGAAAATAATAGAGTAAAGCCCCAACTTCTGAAAACATTCTAAAACCCAATGTTTCATATATTCTAAGTTGTAATGATGTATTACTTATTATTAGGAACCATAAAAACAGCTATAGTGTTATCATTGTGGATAAACTAGAGTTTTTATACTTGTATTTGTATACAAATACTAATATTTGTTAATTGCAAATGTTTACATTTTTATATCAATTATTCTGAAAATAGCATGGTTGGATTTTAATAGTTTTTCTTTATAATCAGAATATTTTGACATTTCTATCAACTGCTAGATCTAAATCAAATCAGATTTATACAATTATGATACATAGATGTTATGATGCCAGAAATGTTTTGAGGAAAAGAAAATCCTATGTTAATTTCCCTTAGCACACAAAAAAATTCTGAAATCATTCCAAATGGATCTGTCAGATAGTTATTCTTCGGTTCCTCAAAATTCTAAGTGCCTAGTATAGTATCTATTTTGGCTTCCTAATCTTATGTGAGTGAATAAATGATTACTGTCTTGAAACTCAGCAACATCATTTTTTTACAATGGACTTATGGAAAGGAGTGCTTCAAACACTTCATTTGAACCTAAGAAAAAATAATATCATAGCATTCTAAGTCAGAGGGAAGTAAAACACTAGAGAATTATTTTTGGTATTACAAAATTATGCATTCAATGTAGAGACATACATATTTGTAGTTTACAGAAAGAATCAGACAAATGAATTGGATAATGAATTATGTAAATGATGTCAGAGTCCCCAGAAACAAAGCAAATGAACCAAATATCCTATCTTAAATTTAAATAAAGGTATAAACTGAAGTCTCATTTTTCTGAGGCATCAGACAGATTCATTCTAGTATGTCTTCACTGTTCCATTCCCTTTATTTTTGACACTAGTTTATTATGGCAGATTTTTAAAAATTTCCTATCAATGTTTCATATCTGATTAATATATTTTAATGCAATGATTTTGATTTTAAAGGTATAACTGATTTTGTAGTTAATGCATAAAATACATTGTTAATCAATGTTAGAATTATAAAAGAAAATATTTTAATCTCACTATGTTTATGTAGCACTATAATTTGAAACAATGTTCTTTGAGGAAACAAGTAATACATGTCAAGGTCATTTTAAGCAAGGAAATAGATAACACATTTAGAAAGTTTTTCCTCTGTATACCTGTCACTATATCATAACAGAATTTTATTATTGCTCTTTTATCAGCAGCAGATTTTAAATTAATTAGCTTCTCATTACATTATACTGAGTTAAAAAGTAATCAGATTCATGATGTATATTAATCTCTTCAGAGATCTGTATTTTAAGAAATTGTTAATATGTATGTTGGATATTTCATGGAGAATACTAAAACTTTAAATCTCCTTGAATAAATAGGATTCAGCCATTCTACCTAAGAGGTCTCCAGAAATATTTATTTACAACAGATATATTTGTTTACAAGTTGCTTGATTTAATGTAAGAAATAAAAAGTACCCTGGAATTACAACTATTTCCCTTACACTAGCAAGAAAACAGTTTTTTTTCTGGTTTTCTTTGAAAGTTTGAGTAGCTATCAAATTTGATCACATCAAAATATGATCAAACTTTCTATTTCTATTCTATATTTATATTTCTATTCAATTTTTATATGACCACTGCCTTAAGATAAAGTTTAAACCAATGATCAGTTACCCAATAATATCAATAAACAATGGAGAAGATAGCTGCTTCTTCATAATATTGCATGTTTGAAGCACAGATGTATACATAAAAGGTTACCAAAACTTAAATCTGAACTCTTCAGTCACCACAATATCATCTATTTCCTCCCTCTGCATAGGTGTTTTAAAATATCCAACAATATTAAAAATGCTGAAAAACAGCAAAATGAGACCTATCACATCAAAATTCCATTTTAAAAAATTCTCTGCAAGCATTTTAGGCATATTAAGGCTACATCTTTAGTTAATTCTATTAGAGCTAGTAAATTTTTATCATGCTAATTTCTGATTTTGAATTTACAAGAGCATATCCATATATATGGGGCCTTTGTCTTCCTGTACTGAGTCTTTCTTGCACTTGCTACAGTATTCTTGCATCCTGGTACTGCAGCTGCCCAGCAAGTACAGTTACAAACCTCTGCGTCCAACTCTGGTGCCCATTGGGAAAGTTTTCTTTTCCTATCACAGCCATGTTCCTATTTGTGCACAGAAGTAATTTGCAGCTCTATAGATCTGCTGAGAGGAGTTCCCTGGGATGTCTCAGGCATGTCCCTTGAATAATATTTAATGTCTCAAAATGCACACAGATAAAACTCTAGAATACAGTCAAATTTTATCCACCCATGAATTGGAAATGCTGAATTTAATTTATGTTGGAAGTGAACTTGGGGATAAATCTAATTCCTTCTAATGTGTATTCTATCATATATTAAATATGAGCAATTATTCTATGTACTGTACATGCAGTCTCACTTTTCCTCCCATTAATCCTGAGACAGATGCCATGATTTTCTCTGTCTTGAACATTTAAAAAAAAAAAAACTCAAGTTAAAAGAGAACAATTAACTTGCCTAAAGATAATCACGAAATAAATTCAAACCCTAATCTGTATTACTCCACAGTTTTGGTTTAAATCATTATGGTCTTTTGTTTAGAAAAAAAAAGTTTGTTGAGATGTATTGAGAACACTTTTGATGTATTAAAAGATTTTGAGATATCTTCTCATTTTTCAACTTATTGTGGTCAGAGAATATAACTCTATGTTTTCAGTCTAGGTCTGTTGAGCTTTGTTTTATGGCCCAGGAGATAATTATCTGGTGAATGTTACATATATGTTTTCAAATAATGCTCATTCTTCTGTTCTTGGGAGTCAGGTTCTATAAATACCAAGTTCATCATATTGGTTGATATTGCTGTTCAAGTATTCTATGTCTTCACTGCTTTTTCTTCCATCATTTGCTCAGAAGGCTGAGTAGAAGTTCTCAAAAATAATTGAGGATTTATGTTTTTTACTTTCCAATTAATCAGTTTAAATTTTCAAATTTTAAAACTTTGGTATTTGGATTTCTATGTTTAGAAATACAGTTTGCTTGATTTATTGACTCCTTTACCATTCTGAATGTTCTCTCCTTATTATTAATCACGTTTTTAAAAATATACTTTGCCAGATATTAGAATAAAATACACCTTTCCAGATATTAGTTAGAAATTCCAAACACTGTAATTTTATATTTGGATAGTCTTTTCCATTATTTAAAAACCCATTTGTGTACATGCATTTAAAGATAATTTCTTATTGACAGCATGAATGTGTTTTAGTGTTTTTTTTAAGTTCACAAACTTCTTTATTGCACACCATCAATATACATTGAAATGTGTAACCAAATATACACTTCAGATTCTTATTTAAGACTCACAAGATGCTAATTATGAGTAGTGTTTTGTTCCTCCCAGGTAAGGAATAATATATGTTATTTTTTGAGACGCTTTATTCATGTTGGAAAAAAATGTTTCATATTAGTTCAGATTTTAAAAAGAGAACCAGAAATCTCCAAAATCAAACATTACCACAAAATTGTAATAAGATTTTTTATAAATTCAGTTTCTCAACAATGTTACATCATACCACAACCAAACTCCACACTTCAAAAGCTGTAAAATGTGGCATTTAATTCAGTTCTGCTTTCTTTAAATTTTTCTTGTTTCTCAAATAGCAAATAACTGCATCAAAATTTCCCCTTTCTGATATAGGAAGTAGTCTTCAGAGCAGAACTTGAATTATGTTATTATGGCTATGTTTTAAAAGAGATATATGCCTTAAAACACACATCAGTTGACGTGCTCAGTCTTCCAAAATTAAAGACTCTAACACATTGTATATATATAAACATGGAAACTGGACACTCAAAAAATGGCACTGAAGAGAAAAAACTACCCACTCCTTCTTTATTATAGGTACCACCAACTATAATTTCAGAGGCCCTGAAATTATGATCCATGAAGTGAGTCTGTAATGAGTTGTAAATTAAATTAAATGTCAGGATATAATTATTTTAACAAAAGTCACTATATTTTCCTTAAAAAATTAATAGTAGAATTAAGAAAACTAGCCTAAATAATCTGTTTTCTATTATATAAAACATTACACTAGGCACTGGGGTTGTGGTTGAATGGTAGAGTGCTCGCCTAGCATGCGTGAGGCACTGGGTTCCATCCTCAGCACCACATATAAATAAATAAAATAAAAGTCCATTGACAACTAAAAAAGTATTTAAAAAACAAACAAACTAACAAACAAAATTACACTACAGGAGCAGTGGCATGAGTCTTATAGTCTTGTACTTGGGAGGCTGATGTGGGAGGACCACTTGAGCCCAGAAGCTGAGAGTCCTGTCTGAGCAATTCAGTGAGACCCCATCTCAAAAAAATTATGGGGCTGTGGGTTCAGCTTAGTGATGGAGCAGTTGCCACCATGTGTGAGCCCCTGGGTTCAATCACTGGCATCACACACACACAAAAGAATGAATGTGAAAAGAATATAGTCGGACATACATCTACTGCAATTGGTTTCACCTTTTTTAAAAAGCAGTTATTCACTGGACATATTGGCACATGCCTACTCAAGAGCTGAAGCAGAATTTTAAGTTGGAGCCCAACCTGTGCAATTTAGCCAGGCCCTGCCTCAAAGATGTAGCTCAGAGATAGGGTATTCTTGGGTTTAATCTTCAGTATCCCCACCCCCCCCAAAAAAGCACTAATTTCCAAGACCTGTATTTCTAATAGTGTTGGGCACTGATGATATAAATGATCACCTTCTACCACTGTCCGAAAAATAAGGGGGTTTCATTCATACTGGAGATTTCTGGGAGAGAAAACTCACAGAATAAAGGAAAAAAATGGTCAAATATTTTTCAAAAATAGGTGTGGTTATATTTAAATGTGGCAAGATAAAGACTAGGGGGAAAATTTAATGTATATACTTAGATTTCAGAGTCTCAGTTAAGGTTTAGAGAAAAATAGAAGGAGTGAGAAACCATTAGAAAAGACAAAAAGACTCCAAGATCTCAAAAACAGAGGGAATAAGTTCCAAAGTATTAATAAAAGAGAACTCAATACAGCCTCACTTCATGAACCAGAAGATTTAGTTTTATAAACTCTATGCATCTGAATGGTCAAATTTGATGAACTACAATTCTATATTCTTTTTTTCTTCACCCTCCCCACCCATTTAATAATGTAAAAATCATTCTAAGCCCATGAGCTACATAAAAACAGCCATCTGGCCCTAGCTTGCTAAACACTGGTTTATTGGCCAAAAAGCTCAAAAGAACCTGTCTGGTGCTGACCCAGATCTGATCATTTCCAGACCCAACTGTGAGGAGGGCCTTTCATTCAGTTGTGCCACCAACACCTTTCAAACCACAACCAGCTCCCTGTTGCTACCATTGTGCAGAATAGCTTGTATCCTCCTGGACAGGCAGAGAATGAGCCCCCTGGAGGCAAATAAGCCAAGTGAAGCCTGGAGAAACAATCTTCCAGATGAAAAGGTGGGGCCAAACTGGAGACAAAAACTGGGAAGAGTAATTCCCATCTCCAGCCAGAGGGAAGTAGAAATTTCTCCATTGACCACACAATAGTATAGAGGTTCAATAAATACTTGCCTTTGTTTTTATCCACATCCCAGTGACTTGACACAATAGCTGGAGAGAAGGTACTGACACTCTGCCCCAGCTAGGGAGTGAGAATCTCTCTGCTGGGGTGTGGAATCTCAAGGCAGGTACAGAGGTGAGCAGGGACAAAGGCCTAGAATGGAAGAGGGAGCCAGTCGGACTCTCAGTCCTCCCTTCTTGTGACTGGGAGCCACAGATGCCCCTGTGACCTATTACTGTCCTGATCCAGGTCGTTAGCCATAAATGTTCGGTGTTGCTCTTCGTCATAAACAAGGGTCCTGGTGTCCTCCCACACCACCTGGGCCAAGACATGTATCCATTCTCTTCACTCCATGGTAATGGGAACATCTTCCACATCTCGGGAGACAGCACTCTGAAGCTCTTGCCTGATTTCGGGGAACAGTTGTGGATGGGGCTGCAGCCGGAGCAGTTCCAGGAGGGCCTCTTTTTGATCTGTGGCCAAGTCTGCCTTGTAGCGCTGGACCAAGGTCAGGAGGCACTGGTGCCAGAGCACAGGCAGCTCGCGTGCTTCTCGGTCTGGAACCCCAGGAGGTGGAAGACCAGGGTATCCAGCACCCGGTAGGGCAGCGGGTAGTTCTTATCCAGTAGCAGTCGCAGGAAGATGCTGTTGGCACTGCTGTATTCCATGTCAGCAATTTTCAGCATGGCCGCACTGGAGTGCAGAACGGGGATGAAGCACTTGGTGATGATGCTACCCAAGATGATGGCTTCCCAGAGGTGCAAGTGCCTGACTCTCACAGTGGGATCAGTATTCCTTTGAACCAGGCTCCAGGGCCTTCTTGAGCGCCATGTAGAGAAGGAAGTTGAGTCGTTTGTATTCGGAGATGTCATCTCATACCCGGGGAAGCAGGACAAGGTTGTGGAAGCGTTGTGCCACGCGTTCCTTCAGGTCAGAGGCAAAAATCCTGGTGGCTTGGTACATGGCAGCTGCAGTCCAGGCCTCAGGCTCTGTGACCTAGAGGATATGCTCCCAGTTGGAGAGGGCAGGGATGATCTTAAAAGCCTTGGGCAGTTTCCCACTGCAGTACTTGGATAAGACCTCTCGGACCCCTCTGTAGACCTCCACTACCCGGGTGTCTAGCTGGGGCGTAGGGAAGCCTGACACCTCTGACATGACTGTCTCCACCTCGGTCTGTTTCTCAGTGAGCTTCTCCATAATGATGTCAGCCGGGGTGCGCCTGGCAGGAGGATTCTTATTCATGAACATTTCAATGGCACGTTCATCTTTAAGGTCCACAACCACTTCTGCATGGTGGTCCACCCCTGTCATTTTGGTTGCCTTCTCCAGGGTGGGCCACTCCTCACCCTCATCATCTGATCCATCCTGGGACACTCCTGGCCCCAGCCGCGTGGCGCGCTCTGGTGGCTTTGCGGACCTGTTCCCATGCTAGGTCTCGAGCTCCTCCTAATCCGTCGGCTCAGCCGGGACCCACAAACTCTTCTCCCTCTTCGGTTCCGCGACCCAGGCGCTTTTCCCAGGCCGCTGCCCGCACAGCGTCCCCAGCGAAAATCTGCTGGGCCAGGGTCGCATGCTTTTCCTTACTCCTGACCCCACGGGTCGCCTTGAATTTAGGAATTTTCCTTGAAAAGGTTGCCGAGAAAGTTATCACGTAGGGATGGCAGAAAGTTCAGGGTGCGCATCTACAGTTGTATATTCTTTAATTGTTACTTAGACCACGATAGATTTCAAATGGGATAGAGACTCACAGAATAAATTCATGGGAAGAATTTATATTAATTATATTAATAAGAAAAATAAAATTTTCAGATCAAATTAAACTCATGACCAGATTCAATATTTGATACAGAATTTACTCCTTCCTTCCCTAGAGTATGATCAATTAT
>JAJEJO010000253.1:1384831-1399440 GCA_020662805.1 Glaucomys volans | reverse complement strand
AAAAAAAACTACCATGTTTTAAAAGTAAATTTTTGTACAAGTTTCTCCAATAGAGAGAGAGAAAAGGCTCCTCAATTCATGTCATGAGGCTACCTTGATTCCAATGCCAGATAAATACAGAAAAGAAAATCAGAGGACCACTGAAAACATGAATGCAAATATTCTAAATATTACAATTGCAAATCAAATCTAGTAGTTTAAAAATATACACAGATCACTTAAATAAATTTTCCGCCTAAATTTCCTAAGTATTCCCAAAACTCAAACTAAGAAACAGTTTACAAAACAACTGACCTTAAAACATCCCAAGGTCAAAAAAGAAAACAAAGACCAAATAACTGTTCTAGATTAAATGAGCCTAAAAATACAAAGGAGTTTAATGTAATGTGTGATCCTGGATTGGACTCTGGATTGGGGAAAACTAGCTATAAGGGACATTACTGAGAAAACTGATGACATCTGAATATGGGCTTTATATAAGATGAAAGTATTATATCATTATTAAATTTCCTGATACTGATGCCAGGCATGGAGGCACATGCCATAATTCCAGCTACTCAGGAGGCTGAGGCAGGATGATTCCAAGTTTCAAGGCCAGTCTCAGCAACTTAATGAGTCCCTGTCTCAAAATACATGATAAAAATATAAAAAGGCTGGGATGTAGCTCAGTGGTAGAGCGCCCCTGAGTTCAACCCCTAGTACTACGAAAAAAATTTTAAAAACAACAAACTCAACAAGAATTTTAAGAATTTTAACTGAGATTGCACTGGTCAATGCATTAATGAAGGTGAAAGATGAAAGTAAGAAATAGTTGGTTCCTGTTGATGCATCCAGTTGCCTCATGTCTTGTAACAATTTCAGCATGAAAGCTTCCAGAATTCTCTGAATCTGTAGCACAAGCATCTTCCTTTTCATTATCACATTAAGTGACTTAGGATCTAACTGGTGCACAAACTAAGGGAGTACAGACAGCTGGCATGGGAAGGGCCCAAAGAAGCTGCCAAGTTCCCATTATTCTTTTATAAATTTCTTCTGTGGTACTAGGGATTCAACCTAGGGCCTCAAGAATGTTAAGCACATGCTCTACCACTGAGCTACATCCCCAGTCATTTTATTTTGAGACAGGGTCTTGCTAAATTGCTTAGGGCCTTGCTAAATTGCTGAGATTGGCCTTGAACCTGTGATCCTTCTGCCTTAGCCTCCTGAGTCACTGGCACTGCAGGTGTGCTCCACCATGCCCCACCTAAATCAACTTTAAAAAATAAGAACAAAATATGAAAAAAAATAAAAGCAAAGAGGGAGTTATTCAGACATTCTATATAAGCATAATAAAGAAAACAGTAAGGTTCTGGCACAAGTAAAACTAAGTAGACCAATGGAACAAATTGGATCACTGAAGATGGATCCATGAAATCAGATGAGGTACAAATCAATAAAGAATGGACTATTTAGGAGGTGGTACTGGGCTTTGCCCACTATATAAAGGAAAATAAAACCAGAACCCACCTTATACCATATTTGAAACTAGATTCTAAAGACTTGAATGCAAAAGGTAAAACTACAGAGTAAAAGAATCTTTGTGACCTGGGGTAGAAAAAAAAAAAAAAAAAAAGAGAAGATTCTGAAAGCACAAATTAAAAGGCAAAAAATTATTGATTTTAGCACATCAAAATTAAGAAGAGGTAACCATCCTTGGGGGGAGTTAAGTAAAATGCAGCTGGCACACCCCATGGTGCCTTTGGCAGCAATTAGAGGCAAAGCACTAATATACACATGGCAATCCAGACAGAGCTTAAAAATACGGTGCTGAATAATACAAAGTTGAAGAAACAGAACAAGACTGTAGCACTATGCAGTTTGTGTAAATTGAAAACACAGACACTTGATACAACACTACCTATTTTAGAAGGATACACATCAAGCAAAACAGAGTAGCTGCCCACAGAGGTGGGAATTGGGAATACAAACGAAAAAATAAACATGGCAAGAGGAGGGCTTCTACTGACTGGCCTATAATAGAAACCTTTCTTGAAATGCAAAGTGTGATTAACTTAAACCTCTGCACTTCAGGTCCTTGAAAAGCCAAAAGAAAGCCAGTGGCTTTACTTGCTCATAAAGTCTAAAGCAATTATGTCACCTACTCAAACTCAGAAACAGCCACAGAGCACTTTTAGTGAATACAGTCCAAAATCAAATGCCTTTCAAAAGACATATTTAAAGAAGGTCAAGACTGAATCACACTAGTCAATACTATCTCAAATTTGGGTTTATCTCTCAAAAAACAAAGTACTATAATTCTACATTCTAAAAAGAGGTAGTGGTAAGAGAAATCCTTTGTTTTTGCTTTTTTTTTTTGGTTATTGTTTTGTTTTTTTGTAATACTAGGGATTGAACTCAGGGTTTGGCATATGCTAAACAAGTGCTCTGCCACTGAGTTAATTCTCCATTTCAGGAGAAAACCTCTGAAAGACATTTCAAAAACTATTTTCTCCCTGACGTTTTATACATCCATTGACTCTCAAGACAGGCTTTCTGGGAGAGTTAGGTCTGCTTTTCTAGGTAAACTTAAAATGTCCTGGACAGATTACCTGCCTCAGAATCACCTGGGGTCATGATCCACTAGGATGGCAAGGGATCACGAACTTTTACCCAGGAACTCTGTATTTACCCAGTGTAATACAAATGTGTATTGTTTGTATCAGAGTTGAAAAATAAAATTGTACATAAGTATCCTTTCTAAGACAAGCATCCTGCCAACTGCAACCCACCCATTCCTGGAGTCTCTCCACTCTGATCTGGCCTGCCCCAAACTTGTTCTGGGCAAACTCCTGACTCTGAAAGTGACACCTGCACTGATCCCTCAAATTCAGGTTACTGTCCTGACCTCTCCCTTTCCTCCCCCCATTCTTCCTCCTGTGATGGCTGCCTTCACCTTGGTGAATGGCACCACATTACCTATCTGGGTCCCCCACGTTGGAAATGTGAGCCTCAGCTTTCATTCCTCCCTTTCTCTTGATCTCTTCCCACCCTCACATCCAACCATGGTACTCATCAAGCTGTTTTTTAATCACCTGTGAACTGTGTTCTCCCTCATGAAACCCTAAGTACCAAGAATGTCCCAAAAAGGGAAACCTGCACTCTTAAGTCTCACTCATCACTGCACTCCCAGAGCCTACCACAGGTCCTGGCACACAACAGGTGCCAAATACATGTGTACCAAAAAGAAACCACTCATTCACTGTGTGTTTCCTCTGCCCAGAAGTCCTTCCTAGCATCTTCCTGGATCAGTTCTCACTAGGCTACTTGGGAGGGGCGGGAGTAAACTCACCGTCTTTCATACTCCATGTCTTGATAGGGCCTGCGGGGGCTGCTGGGGCCCCTCCTCAGCCGCTGGCTCCGTTTCACTTCCCAGCCACCCCCGCTGCTGCCACCATGATCTGCCAGCCTGGGTGATGCCTCTTGCAGGGACTCTGGGGAGAAGGGAAGGAAAAAAGGGATCAAGGCAGTTGGGGGCAGAGAGGGTCTCCTTGAGAGACCCTCATTGTCAAGGCTCTCTGCCGTCCCTTAGCCCAGGGACGTTGTTTTTAACCTCCTAGTATTCCTGTGTATAAGAGCAGGAAAGTAGGCCCCTTGCTTCTTTTCTCAAAAACGTGAGGCTTGAGCCCATTGCCCAAGAAAACAGCAAAGCCTTCATCAGAGCATTCTGAAGAGTCTCTCTGTGAATCAGGGCTTTTTGTCTGGTAAGGCAATTTCAAGCCTAGGGCTACTTGCCCCAGGGGAGCTCCCAATGCTGAACAATTTGCCTGAGATTATGTACCTCAAACAAGACGAGACTTCACAACAATGGCAACCTCAGGGTCCCACCAGGTACCTTCCACCTGCCCAAGGTGCCATTTCATCCTCTCCACAAAATGTTGGCTGCCCCCAACAAGACAGCCAGAGACCATGAAAGGCTTTTGGGGGAGTGTGAGAAAAGACAGCCACCACCTCCCTGGGCTCCTGGCCAAACACAGCAACTAGCTCGACTCTGATGTGCAGCCGGGTCCCAAGGTGGCTGTCTCCCCAGGGCTCTGAGGCCAAGTTTTCCAAGGCAAAAGAGGCCCTTTATGAGCTGTTCCAAAACACTATGCTCTTCTGCCAGTATGGAGAAGCAGCCACTTCATCCAACTTTCAGGGCTGCCACGAGAATTAAGGGAGTCTTGAGAGCCATGTGACCCTGCTAGGGGTCAGAATGTATCACAGAATCTTCATGCCCCACCCTCTGAACAGGAATCAAGTGAAGCCAGGCGGTTACCGCACCTGACCAACATTAGGTTGCCACCACACCTTTCCTCCTAGTAGACATACAAATTTTCTCTTCCTCCTCAAGCCAGGGGGAACCAGACACCTGCTTCCAGAAGGGTAAAAGTGAGAATCCCAAGCAGGCCCCAGTGGCTGAGAAAACCTTCAACAGACTCTGGCAAAGGGGCCAGACTCTGGCATCCACACACATAGAAGCCAAAGTTACAGACGCGAACCCCAAATAACTATGGACCAAAATCACAGAGGGATCCCACATTGAGTCTAATCAACACCCTGGGCCCCTTTTCAACCGATGAGCATCCGTGACACAGAAACGAACTCTCCAAGGAAAGGGGCGAAAGTCACACATTCCCTGACAGTCGCTCCGCAGTTACCAAGTGGCTATGGGCAAGTAACAAGACAGTCCCCTGAAGAATAACAACCAGAGTCACAGACACACATCCCAAAAATAAAGACTGGAGTCATATTTTCTCTCAGCACCCGCACCCTCCCCTCCCCCACGAATAAGGACCAGAGCCACCGGACATTTCCCTGTGGATAGATAAGTACCAAAGTAACACAGGTCAGTCAGCACACCTGCCTCCCCTACAGATAAAAACCAAAGTCGCAGACACGCGCCTTTCCATGGGTAAAGTTCGGGGCGGCAAACGCACTAAGCCCCTGTAGCCCACTCCCATCTGTCCCTCCCTTCCCCCAACCCGCGTGCACCCGTCCCGTGTCCCAATCGCGCACGCGCTTTTGCTCCAACATGAAAAAAAAAGACACCCCCTCCCCGGTTCAGGCCAGACACACATCCCTCGGCTCCACGCGTACCACGGACCCGCAGTCTGCCCTCGCGCCTCTTCTACGCAACCCCCCACACGCTCCGGACCCCTTACCTCCGCCCCCACGACCAGCGTCGACGCTCACCTTCTCGGCCCGGGCTGTCAAAGGAGGGCTCCCAGGCATCACCTCGGCCCGCCGCCACCTCTTCCAACTCTCCCAGTTCAGCCAAGGCCGGAGCGCTCAACAATCAAGTCCAAGGCTGGAGGCAGAAGGGAGGAGGGGGAAGGGGAGAAGCGCCAAGCGCGCTGCCCTCCCAGAGAAACTCACTGCCGCCTACTCCCAGCCGGCCGCAATCACCAGCACAAAATGGCGACGAGGAGAAGAGAGCCGGCGCTTCGACCACCATCCACCTACTAAGGGAGCGCGCTCTGGCCGGCTGCGTCTATTGGTTGCCGCCAGCCGTCGGCCGGCCCTGGCCGCTTCTGATTGGCAAGCGTATGCCACCGCCCCACTCGCCGTGAAAACGCCCCGCAAGTCCAGAAGAAGAGTAGCTATTGGCCAATCCCGCAAGGCCCGCTTTTTAGAAGCTTGGCTTCCTTTGAAGTTGAAAGCGAAGCGGAAGCTCCACCTCTTTCCCCACGGGGCCTGCCAGATGTCACCGCTTCCTACTTAAGACGAAATTTCTCAGCCTGACCAAGAGGATAAGACAGTGGTTGGCCCCATGGGAGAGAAAGGAGGACTCCTCAACGCCCCGCCTCATTTGAACACAAACTTGAACCCGGGATCTATTTAGTGAGGTGGGGGCGGAGCGACAATGGTCGCGCTTGGGTCAACTGCAGCTGCGCACAGTTCTATTTCCGTCTCCGCTCCGGAGGCTGTGTAGCACAATCTGTCATGGCGACCGAGCTGTTAGGTTTGTGCGCTCGCCGCCTTTTGGCGGCAGCAGCGACACGAGGGCTCCCAGCTGCCCGCGTTCGTTGGGAATCCAGCTCCTCAAGGGCTGTGGTCGCTCCGTCTGCTGTGGTGGGAAAGCGGCCACCGGAACCGACCATGCGCTGGCAGGAGGACCCAGAACCCGAGGACGAAAACCTCTATGAGAAGGTGAGAGGGAGGGGGAACGGGACGCCGGAGGGGTCAGTCAGGGACCCGAGGAACGGGAGTTGTAGAGGACGTTCTTAGATTCTGAGAATTGCGCAGCCGGCAAAATCTTTAACGGCTTAGGAGTTTTGCCTTGCCTGTTTTTGTCCTTTGTGCCCTGACATCTTCGGTCCAAGTCCAGAGGCTGGATTGGCCTTATTTAGGAGACAGAAATCAAACCTGAAGTGCGCAGCGCTCAAAACATGTTAGAAGAAATAGAATCACGCTACTGCTAAACACTGACAAGGCACTTGCTTGGTGTCAGTCCCTGTTTTAAGCACTTTATATACATTAACTCATCTAGTCTGCAGAACAACCCGATTTTAAGGTATTCTCTTCTACAGAAGAATCTGAAGCACAGAGATGCGAAGTTTCTTGCCCAAGCCCACATAACTGAATACATGTGGAAACAGTATTTGAACTTAGAGCTACCAGATCTCCTGTGCCATGTCAATAGCAGAGGCTCTGGAGTCAGACAGCCCAAGTTAGAATCCAAGCACTAACAGTTATCTGTGTGACCTTGGGCAAGTAGCTTAACCCCTTGGTGCCTCAATTTCTTTGTAGAATGGGAAATGTAATAGGACACCTAAGAAATAAAATCTGTTCTCATATAATTAAGTGAGTCAAAAATGATCAGAAGAGAAACTGGCACTTTGAAAGTACTCAACATTAGAAGGTGTTTATTATTGCCACTTTCCACCTCTAAGATGTTGTGAGGTTTGCATATTTGAAAAGACCTGGCACATAATAAGTTTTTCAACACTAACTTCTGGTGAAGATATTGGATATATAGGATGCTATAGGATAAATAAGTACATGGAGAGTAACTTGGGTGTAGGGTACTATTTTATTAGGTTGAACCATAGGAAGTTGCCAGTATTCAGCCATTTTTGACCTATAAAAATAACAGTTTGCTGTGGTTCCTGGGTTGTCTGTTAACAAGGTGACTAGGGGATTCCTCCTAAAGGAATTGATGGAGCCGACTCTTCCTTTGGCAATGAAGTCAAAACCTTGAATGAGGAGATGGAGGAGTATCCAGCTATGATTAGATCTGAGAGAAAGGCTTTCTAGTCAGAGGGAACAGGAAATGCAAAGACTTTGTGATGGGAAGGAATTTAACATGTCCTAAGAATAGAAAGATAATTTAGTGAGGGAGGAGGTGGGTCTGAGGGAATATTGGAGGCCGGGTTACACAGGGCCAGCATACAGCTTTATGTTTCAACAGGAAGCCCTCACTTACCTCTCCTTCACAGAACCCAGATTCTCACGGTTATGACAAGGACCCTGTTGTGGACCTCTGGAACATGCGGGCTGTCTTCTTCTTTGGTGTATCAATTGTCCTGGTCTTAGGCACCACCTTTGTGGCTTATCTGCCTGACTACAGGTGCACGGGGCGTCTGAGAGAGTGGGCTGGGTAGAGAGCAGAGGAAGGGGTAGAGGTTGAAGGGGTCTCTGCTGGAAATACTGTCCCTGCACCATTGGGAAATGGGGTGCTGACGTGAGGTAGGGTACTGGTGTTTAGTGGAGATTCCTCATGTCCACCCACTGCTTCTACTTCCAGGATGCGAGAGTGGGCTCGCCGGGAAGCTGAGAGGCTTGTGAAATACCGAGAGGCCAATGGCCTTCCCATCATGGAATCCAACTGCTTCGACCCCAGCAAAATTCAGCTGCCAGATGATGAGAACTGACCAGTTGCTGAGTGGGGCTCAAGATGAGCCATCTTCCCTTCCTGCTACCTGCCATTCTGCCCACTCCTCAGAGGGTCTAATTAAAGGGACTGAAAATATGACTGGCTACCATTGTTTTTGTTGTGAAGGGGATTTGAAGGCGGGGTTGTCACAAGCCTTAAAAGGGCCACTGCAGCCTTTCCTGGGTGTTCCAGGAATGTCTGTGTAACAAACATCCTAAAGCTTAGTGGCTTAAAACCACAACACAGTTATTATCTTTAATGATCTACAGGTTGCATGGGCTTAACTAGGTGACTCCTTTTGGCATCTCAGTTAGATACTGGCTGGAGCTAGAGTCATCTGAAGCTTAATTGAGCTGGATGTCCAAGATGGTTTCTTCACGCATATGTCTGGCATTACAGTCTTCTTCCACATGGCTTCTCTCCAACAGAATACCCTAGAGTTCTTATGGGGTTATTAGGGGCTTCTCTGGGTAGGAGTGTAGTATATAGGAAGATATTGATGGCAGCCACCTTTAGACATAAGCTACCACACTGGGGCCTACATTTGAAGATGGATTGGGATGACCAAAGATTGAGGTTGATGCATGAGAGAATGGTTTTTCAACCACTGAGGATGTGTTTGTCTACTTCCTTTCTCTGCTTCTCTCTGGGTTTGGAGACATCTTCCTCTGTCTTATATCTTTTTTTGGGGGGGGTGCCAGGGATTGAACACAGGGCCTTGTGCTTGCAAGGCAGGCACTCTACCAACTGAGCTGTATCCCCAACCCTTGTCTTATATCTTGATCAGTCTGGATAGTTCTCTATTCTGTTCTGTCCCAAATCTGGGTTGTTTCTTACTCAAAACACATCTCAGGGCTGAGGGTATGGTTCAATGGTATAGCACTTGCCTAGCATACATGAGTGAGGTCCTGTGTTCCATCTCTAGCAACACCAAATAAATAAACCCACTTCTCTGTGCATGTGTGTGTGTTTGTCTCCTGGTCCCAGGTCTTTTTTTCAAACAAGAAATCTTCCTCCCCTCACTTTCTGAAAATAGACAGTCTCCATTGTCTCTTTGCATTAGTACCCCTGCCACACACACTCATCTGGCCTGCTGGACCCACCACCAGAGGCAATGGTCTGCCCCTGGCTGATGAGTGGGTCTTAGGAGGAGCCCTAGTCCACATGTATGTGGCTAAGGCAGGAACCCTATCCACATGTGCCTTCCTGTAAGTGAGGACTATCATTCCCTCTTGGGGCCACTCTCCCAATACAAGGATAGGCCCCCAAGGGAGCACTCTACCCTCCAACCCGTATTTTGCTGGAACGAAGTGAAAGGGGACATTGGCCTAGCCACTCAGTTTGTGGTCCAGAGAATGCACCCCCCACACCAGCATGCAAACTCCAAAAGGGCAAGGATTCAGATATGTTCTGCTTACTTAGAGCAGTGATTGGCCTAGTGTGTGTTTGATAAACTTTTGGTACTTACCTGTTAAGTAGGTGACATCCCCTACCCATCCATGCTCTTAAGGTTTACAGTCCTGAGGATGAGTGCATCCTGTTTCCCCAGGCTCTGCCTCGTCAAGCTCTTTTTATTTATTTCTGGTACTGGGGATTGAACCCAGGTGTGCTTTACCACTTGAGCTATACCCCTGGCCCATTTATTTTTATTTTGAATCAGGGTCTCACTAGGTTGCAGAGGCTGGCCTTAAACTTGTGATAATCCTGCTTCAGCCTCCCAAATTGCAGGGATTATAGATGTGTCTCCATGCTCAGCTTCTGAACATTTTTTAAAAATAATTTTTTGTGATGTTGAAGATCAAATCCAGGACCTTCCACATGCTAGGCAAATGCTTTACCACTGAGCCATGTACCTAGACCTCTATGAATATTTTTGTATACATCATATATATGAATATTTTTGTATACATCATATATATATATACACACACACATACATACATACAGGGGATTTAACCCAGGGATGCTTTCCCACCAAGCTACATCCCCAGCCCTTTTTTTTTTTTATTTTGAGACAGGTATCTTAGGACCTTGTTAAATTGCTGAGGCTGGCCTCAAACTTGCAATCCTCTTGTCTCAACCTTCCAAGCCACTGGGATTAGAGGAGTGTGCCACCTCACCCTCTTGTACACGTTTTTTTTTTTTTCTTTTTTTTGCAGTGCTGGGGATTGAACCCAGGGCCTTGTGCATGCAAGACAAGCACTCTACCAACTGTGCTATATCCCCAGCCTCTTTGTACACATCTTTTGATGGACATATGCACTCATTTCTCTTGGAAATATATCTAGGAATGAAATTGCTAAGTCATGGGGTAAACGTGATCAGCTTTAGTAGATCATGCCAATTTTCCAGTCTACACTACCTCTGTGGTGGATCTACCCTCACTTATCCTTTCCCATGTTTTCCACTGTATCCATTCTGGCAGGCTACTGACCTTTTAGGGCCCACACTGGGACAAAGGCATGGGAATTGAGTGTCTACTGAGTGTTAGGCTCCTACAGTGTGCCAGGCACTGATAGATATGAGTTCCTACTCTCAGGAATCCCAGGACTAGGGTAGGGGCTGATGTGAATGGTCAGAGAACTTAATCACAATATTTCATCCTACCATTTGACCCCAAGGCCATTTGAATTTTGATATTTTGGGACCCAGATTTGCTGTGCCAACATAATAGATAACAACCTCCATCCTTCAATCTAACAGAGCATATCTTCTGTACAAGACCCAAAGAAGAAGATAGATAGTCCCTATGGCAGGCACTGTCATTTCCCTGTCCATAGCCCTGAGGACTTATGGTTCCAGTGTGCACTGGCTAACTTCCAACCACCAGATTCTATGTGGCTTTGCTGGAGGGCAGATTGCAGGTGCCATGAAATGAAGACCCCCGCCCCACCCTGCCCCAAAGCAGCCTTAAACCCTGATTGATGAGAGCTGGTAGATAAATACTTTTCTCCCCTCACCCCTCAGATTGGCCAATTTGTATGTTCTCCACCAGCCCCAAAAATCCCCAGTGGGAATAAGCTCCAATTGTCCACAGTGGTAAATAACTTAAAAACACTTTATTGATTGCTATGTGCAGTGTGGCACATGCCGGTGATCCCAGAGACTTGGGAGGCTGAGGCAGGAGGATGGAAAGTTCAAGACCAGCCTCAGCAATTTAGTGAGGACCTAAAGAACTTAGTGAGACCCTGTCTCAAATAAAAAATAAGAAACAAAAAAGAAGAAAAAAAAACTAAAAAAAATAATCAAAACAAAAAATAAAAAGGGCTGAGGATTTGACTCAGTGATTAAGTGTCCCTGGATTCAATCCCTACTACCCAAACAACACTTCCAACACTTCCTTGGTTGCCTTCTCTTCATTGTCTGGCTTCCTCACTTGTCCAATGCCCTGCAAGCATGTCTTGGAATCACTTCCTACATAAACTACTGGACTTCAATCCTTGTCTCAGGGCCTGCTTTTGGGAGACAGTCTCTGTTCTCAAGGAGTTTACAGGGTGGTGGGTGATATTCTGAGATATCCTAAATTAAGTTACATGCCCAAGAATGGAGGGGGGCAGAGATAAGTGAAGGTCATTTTAACAGTTTCAAGGTAAATAAAAAAGAAAAGAAAAGAAAAAGGTGCTCTGCATTCTTTTCCTGTGTGCTGCCGATTAGCCATTAAAGTAACATTGCTTTCTGCTTTTAGAACCAACCAAGCAAGAAGCACCAAACACTTCTATTTATGGACTATAAAATTGGCCTATCCGCCTAACCGCCTATCCCAGGACTTTGCCCACCTGGAGGTGTCCTGCCTCTCTTACCTATAGCCAGTGTATGTCCAATATAAACGATTTGTTTCTTCTCCCTACACTTCATTATATAGCACCCTGGCCCCTTAGGTTCAGTGGACATTTTTCCAACTGTTATCTGGCTATGCTGCTGGTGACTTAGGAAATTTGTCCCAGAACTGGTCCTTTCATCTTTGCCTAGCATCCATAATAGCTCAATAAACCCTTTATTTCAGAGACCTCTTAGTCTCAAAAGTTGATTTAACAAGGGCAAAATGATGAAAAACAAGCACATAAATCAGTAGTTAAGTCCCACCAGAAGGCTGGAGTGGCTGAGATATTGTGATGACAAGAGTGGTTAAAGATGAGGCTGTGAAAGTGGTCAGGGGCCAGAAGAGTAAGGCTCCATGGACCATAATTAGTAAGAACTTAGATTTTATACACTGCACAAAGTTGGCCAGAAGCTTACCAAAAACAAATTAGCAAACAGCATCCCAGATAATTTGGGACCATCTAAATGATATTGCTTACAGTTCTTCTCATGGATTACTCAGGAAATAAAACTGAAATATCTTGGGGCTGGGGTTGTGGCTCAGTGGTAGAGCACTTGCCTAGTGCATGTGAGGCTTTGGGTTTGATCCTCAGCACCACATGAAAATAAATAAATAAAAATAAAGGTGTCCACCTACAACTAAAAAACCTAAAATAAAAAAACTAAAATATCTTGTCACATTCACAACTATTGCAGATAGACTTAAGCACCACAAAATAGTATGAGAGCAGCTAAAAATCTGAACTTGGAAATATATTGAGGGTCCAGGCATGATGGCACACACCTGTGATCCTAGTGGCTCGGGAGGCTGAGGCAGGAAGATCATGAGTTCAAAGCCAGCCTCAGCAACTTAGCAAGGCCCTGAGCAACTTAGCAAGACCCTGTCTCTAAATATAAGTAAAAAGGGCTGAGGATGTGGCTCAGTGGTAGAGTACCAGGGTTCAATCCCCCGTACCAAAAAAAAAAAAAAAAAAGAAAAAGAAAAAGAAAATATATTAAGGGTAGACAGGTGCTATGGATTCCTGTAGTTGCACCTACTCAGGAGACTGAGGCAGGAAAATCACTTGAGCCCAGGAGTATAAGGCCAGCCTGGGCAAAATAGCTGAGACCTTTCTTTCTTAAAACAACAACGAAGTATAAACAACAAAAATTCAGTGTAAGAATACAATGTTCTTAAATGTTTCTTTCTTTTTTTGCAGTACTAGGGACTGAGCCCAGGGGCACTCTACCACTGAACTAAACCCCCAGCCCTTTCTACTTTTTAATTTTGAGACAGGGTTTCACTAAGTTACTGAGGCTGGCCTCAAATTTGTGATATTCCTGCCTCAGCCTCCTGAGTAACTGGCATTATAGGGGTGTGCCATCACACCCAACAAATTCCTGTCTTCTTGCAGTTCTAGTGTAAGAGACAGCCAATACATTTAAGGAATAACAATTTAGGGGTAATGATAATTGCTAGATAAATAAGTAAAATACATGATAGTGATAAATGTTGAGGAGAAAAATGAAGCAGAAAAGGGTATCGTGTCTACCCACATGTGTATGTGTGCATTTGTGTGTACTTGTGGGTGCACATATGCAAATATGTATTTGTGTTTTTGTTTGTGTCCACATGCACGTGTATATGTTGAAATTGTAGTTCAAGTGGCCAAGAAAAAGGCCTCAGTGAAAGAACTGTTGAGGGCTGAGGATATAGCTTAGGTAAAGTGCTTGCCTGGCATGCACAAGGCCCTGGGCACTGCAAAAAAAAATGCATTTCAAAAAGACCTGAGGGAAGTATTTGGTTGAAGAGATCTTGTGCTATTTACATTTCTTTTCAGTGCTAGGGCTTGAACTCAGGGCTTCATGCTTGCTGGGCAAGCACCCTACCACTGAGCTACACCCCAATCCCAAGAGAGCTCTTTGAACAAGAGCTAAATTCTCAAGATAGTTTAATCTACATGGTGCGCAACCATAGAAATGAAAAGTTATACCCCATTTGTGTACAATGAATCAAAATGCAGTCTGTAAAAAAAAGTGAAACAAAAACAAAACAAAACAAAACAAAACAAAACAAAAAGATAGTTTAATCAAATGGTTAGGAGCACAGCATTGGGAGCCAAGACTGCCAGAGCCAAAATCCAAACCCCCTCCTTACAAAATGTATCACTTTATGCCTTTGCTTTCTTCTGTAAAAGGCCTAATGATATTAATTACCTCATAAGGATATATATGCAGTGCAAGTTGAACCCAAACTGTTTTACCACTGAGCTACATCACCTGATCTTGTTAGTTATTTAGTTTTTGAGACAGGGTTTGACTAAGTTGTGGAGGCTGGTCTCAAAAATTTAAAAATCCTCCTACCTTGGCCTCCCTTAGGTATGCACCTCCAAAACCTGACCCTCATAAGGATATTGAGAGGATTAGTGAGTGTTTACAACATTGTCTCACACAGATTAGCTGTTTGTAAATATTGGCCAAATGAATGAATGAATTCTAATTAATGTAGTGATTGTGCAAGTTTTTTCTTAAATAAGTGCTCTTAAAAATAAAATTTGGAGCCCAGCGCGGTGGCGCACACCTGTAATCCCAGCGACTTGGGAGGCTGAGGCAGGAGGATTACCAGTTCAAAGCCAGCCTCAGCAACTTAGCAAGGCCCTAAGCAATGCAGTGAGACCCTGTCTCTAAATAAAATACAACATAGGGCTGGGGCCGGGCGTGGTGGCGCACGCCAGTAATCCAAGTGACTTGGGAGGCTGAGGCAGGAGGATCGCGAGTTCAAAGCCAGCCTCAGCAACTCAGCGAGGCCCTAAGCAACTCAGTGAGACCCTGTCTCTAAATGAAATACAAAATAGGGCTGGGGATGTGGCTCAGTGGCTGAGTGCCCCTGAGTTCAATCCCTGGTTCCAAAAAAAAA
>JAJEJO010000253.1:1131415-1366260 GCA_020662805.1 Glaucomys volans | reverse complement strand
GTATTCCTCTAATTTCTTTGGTCTGTCTAATTGCTCTGGCTAGAGTTTCAAGAACAATGTTGAATAGTAGTGGTGAAAGATGGCATCCCTGCCTTGTTCCAGTTCTCAGGGGGAATGCTTTCAGTTTTTCTCCATTTTGAATGATGTTAGCTGTGGGCTTAGCATAGATAGCCTTTACAATATTAAGGAATGTCCCCACTATCCCTATTTTTTCTAGTGTTTTGAGCATGAAGGGGTGCTGTATTTTATCAAATGCTTTCTCTGCATCTATTGAAATAATCATGTGGTTCTTGACTTTAAGTCTGTTGATGTGATGAATTACATTTATTGATTTTCAGATGTTGAACCAACCTTGCATCCCCGGGATGAAACCCACTTGATCATGGTGCACTATCTTTTTAATATGCTTTTGTATGCGATTCGCTAAAATTTTGTTAAGAATTTTTGCATCTATGTTCATTAGGGATGTTGGTCTGAAATTTTCTTTCTTCGATGTGTCCTTCTCTGGTTTTGGTATCAGGGTGATATTAGCTTCATAGAAGGAGTTTGGAAGGGTTCCCTCCTCCTCTATTTCATGAAATACTTTGAGGAGTATTGGAATGAGCTCTTCTTTGAAGGTCTTGTAGAACTCGGCTGTGAATCCATCCGGTCCTGGATTTTTCTTTGTTGGTAGCCTTTTGATGACTTCTATTTCATTGCTTGAAATTGATCTATTTAAGTTGTGTATGTCCTCCAGATTCAGTTAGGGTGGCTCATATGTCTCTAGGAACCTGTTAATGTCTTCGAGGTTTTCTATTCTGTTGGAGTATAAATTTTCAAAGTAACTTCTTATTAGGTCTGGTAGTTCAATTGTGTCTGTTGTAATGTTTCCATTTCCATCATGAATTTTAGTAATTTGGAGTTTCTCTCTCCTTCTCTTCATTAGCGAGGCTAAGAGTTTATCAATTTTGTTTATTTTTTCAAAGAACCAACTTTTTGTTTTGTCAGTTTTTTGAATTGTTTCTTTTGTTTCAATTTCATTGATTTCAGCTCTGATTTTGATTATTTCCTGTCTTCTACTACTTTTGGTGATGACCTGTTCCTCTTTTTCTAGGGCTTTGAGCTGTAATGTGAGGTCATTGATTTGTTGACTTTTCATTCTTTTATTAAATGCACTCCAAGCAATGAATTTTCCTCTTAGCACTGCTTTCATAGTATCCCAGAGATTTTGATATGTTGTATCTTTGTTCTCATTGACCTCTAAGAATCTTTTAATTTCCCCCCTAATGTCTTCTGTTATCCATGTATCATTCAATAGCATATTATTTAATCTCCAGGTTTTGGAGTAGTTTCTGTTTTTAACTTTATCATTGATATCTAATTTCATTCCTTTATGATCTGATAGTATACAAGGTAGTATCTCTATGTTTTTGTATTTGCTAAGAGTATCTTTGTGGCATAACATATTGTCTATTTTAGAGAAGGAACCATGAGCTGCTGAGAAGAAAGTGTATTCACTTTTTGATGGATGGAATATTCTGTATATGTCTAAGTCCAAATTAGCAATTGTATCATTGAGTCCTATGGTTTCTTTGTTCCATTTTTCCTTGGAGCTGGGCATGGTGGCGCACGCCTGTAATTCAAGCGACTTGGGAGGCTCAGTCAGGAGGATCGCGAGTTCAATGCCAGCCTCAGCAACTTAGCAAGGCCCTAAGCAACTCAGTGAGACCCTGTCTCTAAATAAAATACAAAATTTTTGCTTGGAAGATCTGTCCAACGGTGAGAGAGGAGTGTTAAAGTCTCCCAATATTATTGTGTTTTGGTCTATTTGATTCCTGAAATTGAGAAGGATCTGATTGATGTACATGGATGTGCCATTGTTTGGTGCATAAATATTTATGATTGTTATGTCTTGCTGATTTATGCTTCCTTTAAGCAGTATGAAATGTCCTTCTTTTTCCCTTCTGACTAACTTTGGCTTGAAGTCTGCTTTATCTGAAATGAGGATGGAAACTCCTGCTTTTTTACTCAGTCCATGTGCATGGTATGTTTTTTCCCAACCTTTAATCTTTAGTCTGTGGGCATTTTTTCTATGAGATGAGTCTCTTGAAGGCAGCATATTGTTGGGTCTTTCTTTTTAATCCAATCTGCCAGTCTATGTCTTTTGATTGATGAGTTTAGGCCATTTACATTCAGGGTTATTATTGAGATATGACTTGTATTTCCTGCCATTTTAGCTTTTTGGGGTTTTTTAGCTTAACTTTGTTTCTCCTTTGATTGACTCTTTCTTTAGGGTAATTCCTCCTCATGTTGACTGAGATTGTTGTTTTTCATTTTTTCCTCTTCGAATATATTGTTGAGAATGTTCTGTAGGGCAGGCTTTCTCTTTGTGAATTCTTTAAGCTTTTGTTTATCATGGAAGGATTTTATTTCATCATCAAATCTGAAGGTAAGTTTTGCTGGGTATAAGATTCTTGGTTGGCATCCATTTTCTTTCAGAGCTTGAAATATGTTGTTCCCGGCCCTTCTTGCTTTTATGGCCGGGGCTGAGAAATCTGCTGATGTCCGTATTGATTTCCCCCTGTAGGGAATCTGCTGCTTTTCTCTCGCAGCCTTTAAAATTCTATCTTTGTTTTGTATGTTAGGTATTTTCATTATAATGTGACTTGGTGTGGATCTGTTGTAATTCTGTGCGTTTGGTGTCCTGTAAGCCTCTTGTAATTGATTTTCCATCTCATTCATCATATTTGTGAAATTTTCTGATATTATTTCATTGAACAGATTATTCATACCCTTGGTTTGTATCTCTGTGCCTTCCTCAATCCCAATAACTCTTAAATTTGGTCTTTTCATGATGCCCCATATTTCTTGGAGGTTTCGTTCATGATTCCTAACCATCTTATCTGTTTGTTTGACTTTGTTTTCAGGACTTAATATTTTGTCTTCATTGTCTGAGGTTCTGTCTTCCAAGTGATCTATTCTGTTAATTATGCTTTCTATTGAGTTTTTCACTTGGTTTATTGTTTCCTTCATTTCCTTGTTTCCTCCAAGGATTTCTGTTTGTTTTTTTCTCAGAACTTCTATCTCTTTATTGAAATGATTTTTTGCTTCCTGCAATTGCTCTATTAGCTCATTATTCATAGCCTGAATCTGCTCTCTTGTCACATCATTCTCTTCTCAGATCATTTTAATTATGAACATTCTGAACTCCCTTTCTGTCATTCCTTCTACCATGCTGTCTTTGGGTTCTCTTGATGTATGATCTAGGTTTGTTTGGGACACTTTCTTCCCGTGTTTTCTCATGTTGCTCGTGTATCTTCCCCTCTAGTAGTGCAAATCAGAGAGATTGCAATTTCCCTGTAAAGACTTAAAGCGTCCCTGCAGATTTCCAGTAACTCACCTGATGTTTGAGAGGTGCTTGATCAAGCAGTGAGCCAAGATAGCTGCTGTCCCACTACCTCCAGGTTGGGAATGATCAATGCTTCTGGGCAGAGGCAACCAGGAGTCGCAGCGCTGTGGCCCCGCCAGAAGACCTGAGCTCAGCTCTGAGGACTCAGGCAGCCGAAGATGATCTCTCTTCACCAGGGAAGCTGCAAAATGGCGCCGTGTTTGAATTATATAGTACTAGGGATTGAACCCATGTTGTGGGGCACAACTTAAGAACAGACTGATCACCACTGAGAAGTTGAAATTTGAGACTTTATTAGCTGGCTGGCTGACTGTCTCACACAACGCCCAAAATGGCTATTGGGAGAACAGTCCTGAGGATAGGGTTGCAGGGGTTTTTATACCATCAGTCAGTACATCAATCATAAATGGCCAGTTGCTATGATTCAAAACTACAAACTAGCCGGGCGCAGTGGCGCACGCCTGTAATCCCAGCACTTGGGAGGCTGAGGCAGGAGTATTGCTAGTTCAAAGCCAGCCTCAGCAACTTAGCAAGGTGCTAAGCAACTCAGTGAGACCCTGTCTCTAAATAAAATACAAAATACGGCTGGGGATGTGGCTCAGCGGTGGAGTGCCCCTGGGTTCAATCCCCAGTACCAAAAAACAAACAAACAAACAAACAAAAAAACCTACAAACTAACATCATGAGATCTAAAATCATAAGCAGAAGGGGAAGTGGGTCAAAATGACCTTGGTTGGGTACAAGTTTAAGAATGGTGGGCTGGGGATATAGCTCAGTTGGTAGAGTGCTTGCCTTGTAAGCACAAGGCCCTGGGTTCAATCCCTAGTATTGCGGGGGGGGGGGGGGGCCGGGGGAAGGAATGGTTACTAACATCCAAAAAGAGAACAATTTTACATTATATAAGAATTGTCATTTTGTGTTGCCAAACATGCTTTGCTATGCAACTGTTGATGGGTACAGAGGTGGGGTTTTCTCATGGGAGAAACATTTCCTACATGACACGGAGTGTCCGGGTAAAATGGAGTCTGTTTAGTCATTGCCCACACAGCCTGGCCTGTTACACCCAGAGGTACTCTACCACCAAGCTACACCCCCAGCTCTTTTTTAATTTTAATTTTAATTAATTAATTATTTTTGCATACTGGGGATTGAACCCAGGAGCACTTGACTACTGAGCTAGATCCAGCCTTTTTTATTTTTTATTTTGAGACAAGGTATGCTAAGTTGATGAGAGTCTCACTAAACTGTGGAGGCTAGCCTTGAACTTGTGATTCTCCTGCCTCAACCTACTGAGTTGCTGAGATTATAGGCATGTATCACCATGCCCAGCTGTGGAACTCTGGTTTTAATTTTTAAATGTTAAGAATTTTTATGTTTCCCTCTCTCTCTTTCTGTCTCTCTCACTCTCTCTTTTGGTATCAGTGATTGAACACAGGGGCACTTAACCACTGAACCACATCCCTAGCTTTTTTATATTTTATTTAGACACAGGGTCTCACTGAGTTGATCAGGGCCTTGCTAAGTTGCTGAAGTTGGTTTTGAACTCACAATCCTCTTGCCTTAGCCTCCCGAGCCTTTGGGATTATAGGCATGCACCACCATGTCCAGCAAAGAATGGAGTCACTTCTGATTTTTTTTAGATAAATGCCTAATTTTATTTAATCTTGAAATTAGAAAATCTTACAGCAATACAAATTACATATGTACAAGTATTTGTAGCTAAACATTTCCACTGGTAAATCAAAATTTTTTGACTAATATTTGCATGATATATTTTTTTTCATTTTTTGGGGGGATACTGGGGATTGAACTCAGGGGCACTGGACCACTGAGCCACATCCCCAGCCCTATTTTGTATTTTATTTAGAGACAGGGTTTCACTGAGTTGCTTAGCACCTCGCTGTTGCTGAGACTGGCTTTGAATTTAGCAATCCTCCTGTCTAAGCCTCCCAAGCTGCTGGGATTACAAGTGTGTGTCACCGTGCCTGGCTCTTTCACCCTCTTATTTTTACCTATCAGTGTCTTTAAATTTGAAGTACATTTCTTATAGGCAGCATAGAGTTTTGTCTTGTTTTTTTAATCCAGTCTGGCAATATCTTTCTTTTGACTGAAATTTTAAATCATATTTATATATATGATTATATATATATATACATATACATATATATGCATAATTATATATGCAGCCGAAGATGTAGCTCAGTGGTAGAGCACTTACCTGGCATGTATGTGGTCCTGGGTTCAATCCTCAGCACTGCCAAACCAACCAACCAACCAACAAATGTGCAAAACCAACTAACCAACAAATGAATAAAATACAACTCCTCCTCCCATCAAAAAAAGTATAAGCATTTTTTAAAAATAAAATTATATAATTACACACTATATGTGTGTGTGTGTGTGTGTGTGTATGTAGTACTGGGGATTGAACCCAGGGTTGCTTCACTAATGAGCTATATCCTCAGTCCTTTCATTTTTTTTTTTGTGACAGGGTCTCACTACGTTGCCCAGGCTGGCCTCGAATTTGAGATCCTCCTGCCTCAGCTTCCCAAGTAGCCAGGATTACAGATATGTGCTACCACTCCCAATTTAAAAGCAATTTCTTATGGCTAATTAGAGAAAACCTGATTATAAACAGTGCATGTGAAAATAAGATTAGAATAACACATTTCCCCACAAAGTGAGCATTAAGGTTAGGTAAAAAGATAATGTTAGTGTCAGGGTTATGGTTAGGTTTAGGATCAGGGTAAGGGCCAGGATCAGGTTAATTTCATGATTAGGGTTAAGTCAGGTTCATGGTCAGTTAGAATGAATGTCAATTTCAGAATCAATGTCAGAATGAGTTAATGTCAAAACTGACTCAGGCTTTGGGCTGGGGATATAATTCAGTTGGTAGAATGCTTGCCTTGCAAGCATAAGGCCCTGTGTTCAATCCTCAGCACCACACACACAAAAAAGGATTCAGGTTCAAGATTAGGGTTAGGCTGGGCATCATGGTACATGCCTGTAATCCTAGCAACTCAGGAGGCTGAAGCAGGAGCATTGCAAGTTCAAAGCCAGCCTCAGAAATTGAGACCCTGTGTCAAAATTAAAAAGGGTTAGGGATGTGGCTAAATGGTTAAGTGTTCCTGAGTTCAATCCCTGATACAAAAAAAAATTAGGGTTAGGTATAGAATTAGATCAGGTTCTAGGCCAATATCAGTATCAGGCTAGGTTTAGGTCAGGGTCAGGTTCTTGGTTAGGGATATATTTAGGGTAGAGATCAAGTTTAGCATTAGGTTAGGGGTTAGAGTCAGCCAGCATCAGAATCATGTAATGTTTGGAATCTATTTTATGGTTAGCTTCAGGATTAAGGTTCACAGTCAAATTCAGAATCAAGTTTAGGGTTATGATTAGCATTAGGATCAGGTACATGGTAAGGGTCAGTGTTAGGGTTAAGTTTAATTTGATGTCAGTGTTCAATTGTTTTATTTTAATGTCAAGATAAAGATTAGGTATGGGTTAGAAATAGGGGTGGGCAGTTTCCTACTTCACATTGGTTAATGAGCTGGCTATGGTTGGGATTTGGGAGGCATATTTAAGGGATCTGGGTCATCTCAGTTCCATGAAAGACCTCTTCTGAAAAACCTCTAAACACTGCGTTATCTGTCCACAGTGGACTTCTCAGAGGTATCCCTCACAAACAGCCTCTGCATCCTTCTCACAAGTTCCTCAAACCTGGTCCTGGTCCTGCTCCTTTCTCTCACTGAAGTAAGTTAAGAATGAAGGTTGGAGGACAATTAGTACTACATCAGACAGCTAGCTATCTGCAGTTGGGAAGCACAATATGGAGTTTGGATGGCCCTTGGTCTACTGTAATCCCCCCTAAAGGCTTTTTGTTGTTGTTGTCACTGTTTTGCAGCCCTGGGGATTGAACCTAGGGACACTCTACCAGTCAGCTACATCTCTAGCCCTTCTTATTTTATTTTGAAACAGGGTCTCGCTAAGTTGTCCAGGCTGGCCTGGAACTTATGATCTTCCAGCTTTAGCCTCCCAAGTCATTGGAATTACAACTGTGTGCCACCACACCCAGCATAAAAGTCTTCTTTCTTCACTGAGGAGGCCCTTAGGGACTCATCCAGTCATTCCAGGCACTCTGATTTCTCCCATCCGAGGGCCAAGGCTGGGAAGGTACTGGGTAGAAGTAGCACTGTTACCCTGCTGCAGTTGCAGGAAATTTGTCCAGAGGTAGGGACCAGCCTTGGATATCAGGTTATTTCTCAAAAAGGCTTCTGAATCTCAGCTACTTGGGAGGATCACAAGTTCAAAGCCAGCTTGGGCAATTTACTGAGACTGTGTGTCAAAATAAAAAATAAGAAAAGGGTTGGGGATGTAGCTCAGTGGTAGAGTGCTCCTGGGTTCAGTTGCCAGTACCACACAAACAAAAAGCCCTCTGTATTCTCTTCAGAGGCCCCAGGAGATGCTGGTGCTGGTCCTGCTCACTGTAGGGGAAGGAACCTAGGGGCCCAGCAAGCCTATGCTCTGTTGAAGTCTTCAAAGGACTAGCAAACCTGTCCTATTTGTCTGATCTTGCCTGCTAAGAACAGGGGCTAGAAAGTCATGGCTGGTAAGGTGAACAGGTGGAAGAGATAGTCCCCCGAAGAGCTTGATCTGGAACTTTTCCTAGAGCTGTGGAGAACCTCCAAAAAGGCCTCTGCATCCTGTGTGGAGGTCCCTGAGGCCTGAGCAAGTCAATCCAGCTTCTGGAAATGAGTTGAACACGTCAATGAACCTTCCAGATCATGACATCAGAGAGTTATGAGAATAATATCAGGTGGCTAGTTGACTAAAGAGAGTGGAACTCAGATGGTGTTTCAAATGGAACCTTGTTCCACAGAAGGGCTCCCTGAAAGTTTTGTTTTGTTTTGTTTTTAAATGTACTGGAGATTGAACCTGGGTGCTCTATCACTGAGCTATATCCCCAGCCCTTTTCAAAATTTTATGCAGTTGTAGATGGACACAGTACCTTTACTTTATTCCTTTTTATGTGGTGCTGAGGATCAAACCCAGTGCCTCACACATGCTAGGCAAGCACTCTGCCATTGAGCTGTAGCCCCAGCCCCCAAGCCCTATTTAGTTTAATTTTGACATAGGGTCTCTGTAAGTTGCCCAGGCTGGCCTCAAACATGTGATTCTCCTGCCTTAGCTTCCAGAGTAACTGGAATGACCTCTAAGCACCACTACATCCAGCTTTCCTGAAAATTTATTGCACCCTTCATAGTGGCCTCTGGGGTTGTCCCTAGGGATCCACCATTCTCCAACTTCCTCTGTATGATGAGCAAGGCCATAAATCCATGCTAATTATTGGAAAACCAGCTGACTACACGGGGATTCAGATCTTGAGGCCTCAGATCCCCCAGTTCCTATTGTACCTCTCCTGAAAGGCCATAACACTCCCTATGGACTTACCTGTGCTATTCTTCCCCAGTTCTTTTCTTCCCTGCCCAAGAGATGGGGTCACTAAATACCCAGGTTCAAGTTGCATGTCTATCTGGCTCTGTTGGGGAAGTATGTGCTGGTGTATGGGTTTGCTTCTGTTCCCAAGTGGGTCCTTCCTAAAAGGCCTTGGCACCCTTGGTGTTATCCTGGTGCTGTCTAGTCAGTCCTGCTCCTTTCCAAACTTCCCTACTCTAGAAATGGGGCCAGTAGTTACCTGGGTTATTATGTAAAACCAGTCAGCCTCAGAGGGTGGGAGGCCCTGTTTAGGTCATCTTATTGTTCCTGCTTTCCCTAGGGTCATTTCTAAAAGAACCGCATCCTCTGTGGAAGTTTTCAGTGCTACCTCTGCCAGTCCTTCCTCTCTCCTTTCTCCCCTACATGAGAAATGGGGCTGTGAAATGCTTAGAAATGCTTAGAAATGGGGCTGTGAAATGGTTAGACAGTTTCAGTAACTGCTTGTGAAAGATGGAACTTAGCCTCTGTAGAGAAAATTAGACCTCATGTCATGGTTAGAAGTAAGAACTAGGGCCTGGGGTTGTAGCTCAGTGGCAGAGGGCTTGCCTAGCATGTGTGAGGCACTGGGTTCTATCCTCAGCACTACATAAAAATGAATAAATAAAATAGAGGTATTGTCTCCATCTACAACTAAAAAATAATTTTTAAAAAAGAAGTAAGGACTAGTCAGGCATGATGGCACATGCCTGTAATTTCAGTGACTTGGGAGGCTAATACAGAAGGATTAGGCCAGCCTGAGCAACTTAGTGAGAACCTGTCTTAAAATAAAAAACATAAAGAGAGCTGAGGATGTAGCTTGATGGTAGAGCACCCCTATGTAAAAGCCCCAGTGCCCTCCCCCATCCGTACCCAAATATAGGCTAAGATCAGGAATGATCATCTGGACATGGAGTGGAGATTTGGCCCCTAGAAAAGAAATTGGGAAACCTAACACTGGTGGCATAAGGTGGGACTTATCCTCTGGAGGCACATATCCTTCCTTGATTTCTGGCAGGAAAAATAAGGACTTAGTCTCTGGAGGGAAACATTAGTGCTTAGTCTGTGAAGCAAAAAGTGGGACTTAGGTTCTGGAGCTAATAGTGTAGAGTTAGCCTCTCAAAGGGTGAGTAGGGAAGCAGTAACTGGCAGCCTAAGATGCGAGTTGATATCTAGCAGGGGTAAGACAGGACTCAGTGCCTGGTATTGGGAATCTGCTGTTTGTTCCTGGCTTTGGACTCAAATGTGTGATGGGAGAGTCAATATTCAGAGCTATAGGGAGTCTGAGATTTTATTCTACTTACAAGACAATGAGCTATCCCATTTCATGGATGCAATCAGAAGATATGAGTCTCCTTAGTCAGAGATAAAGGATTTTACTATTCACAGAAAAAGCCAAACTCAGTGTATCAGCATGATATTTGGGCTGGTTCTCCATGTCCCCAGGATTAAGGGGTTGGGGGAAGCAGGTAGGCTTAGATGCATGTCTGCACACATTGTGGGTTGTGTTATAGGAGAGGAATGCAGAGTGGGGGAATTCATGGCTTTTACAGAACAGTAAAAAGTCTGCTTTTTCTCTGGAAGGAGATGATACCTCATTTCTCAAGGGAGCTCACTGAGAAATTGTCTGTATAAAGATTCAAGGCCTTTCATTATTGGCATGCCTCAAAAGAATGTGTAAGGACCTTTAGGGACCTTGGCAGATTGTCTTTTGGCAAGTCAGATCCACCAGATGGCCTATTTTGTGGTTTGACAAAATGTTCTGATTTGGGCATTGACCTTCAGTTTGGGTTCACAGGTTGACCAGATGTCTTGATTTACTATCAACCTGATGTTCTTTTTAAAAATCTGGTTGACTAGATGGCCATTTAAGCCACTGACCAGAAAAGACTCAGTGCAAGAGGTTTGTCATGGGGGAGTCTTCTATCACTAGGGAAAGAGGCCAGAGTCTGTGGCCCACTAGATGGATTACACAGTTCCAGGGGTACTGGAGAAGGCAGTAGAGCTATGTTGGAGGCTTTTCCAGGAGAACTGCTCCTCAGAGTTCTCAGAATACTCCACCATAGCCCCTGGAGCTCTTTGGTCATTCTACTACTCTCCATCTTCACTAACAAATGGGCAAAAAGTGACTGGGTTGGAGGCTAGCTAGCTGTATGGGTGGGGGAAGTGCTCAGTTTTAAGCTTTAGATGATCCCTGGTCTCCTGATAGTTCGCAGAAGCCTATGCCCTTTTTGGAGCCCTGTCCCAGCCCTGTTGCTCTCTGAACTCCCTCAATTGAGAAATGGGGATGGAATAAAAATAAAGACCAGACAATTAGTGGACTGCAGTGAGGGTTGGGAGTGGGCAGGAAGAGGCCAGCCTGGGGCTTACAGATCCACGGTGTTCCCTGGAGAGCCCCTATGAAAAAGCCTTTGCAGGTTGGGTTTTAGCCCTGGTGTTCAAAAACAAGTTTTTTTAAATATTTTTTTTAGTTGCAGATAGACATAATACCTTTATTTTATTTTTATGTGGTGCTGAGGACCAAATGCAGGGCCTTAGACGTGCTAGGCAAGTGCTCTACCACTGAGCCACAACCCCAGCCCTCAGAAACAAATTTATGGAGTTGTTTTCCATGCATTGGGTTCAAATTAACATACCAAAGACTGAGAACTGAGCTAATGCTAGACCTCTGTCCAAGTCCAAGACTAACCAGTGGGTGGTACACAAGTGTGACAGACCTGAATAACATTGCAAGGCCCATGAAAACTGAATTAACATTGAAACCACATCCACAGAAGACAGAATGAGTTGGTGGCCTGAAGCTAACCACATAAATTGCCTGCTAAAATAAATATACCAACATTCTTCATAGGATTTAAACAAGACTTAGTCTCAATGTAATATCCAAAATGTCCAGGATACTATCCAAAATTACTGAGTATACAAAAAAACAATGAAATGCTCCATTCAGATGGGGAAAGACAACCAATGGATGCCAAGAATGAGATCATGTAGACATTGGAATTATCTGAGAAGAACTTTAAAGCAGCCATTATAAAAAATGAGCAATCATGAAAATTCTCAAAACAAATATTAAAATGGAAAGTATTTGAATAGAAAAGAGAAGATGTAAAGATCAGCCAAATGGAAATTTTTAAATGAAAGATAAAATTACAAAGATAACTAGATGGGCCAGGTTGGATGGCACATACCTGTAATTCCAGCAATTTGGGAGGCTGAGGTACAAGGATTCTAAGTCCTAGGCCGGCCTTAGCAACTTAGTGAGCCCTATCTCAGAATAAAAAAATAAAAAGGGCTGGGATGTAGCTCAGTGGTAGAGTACTGTTACAGTTTGGATGGGAGGTGTCCCCCCAAAGCTTATGTGTGATACAATGCAAGAAGGTTTAGGGAAAAAATGCTTGGGTTTTATGACAGCCTTAACACAATCAGTGAATTAATCCCAATAGGGATTACTTGAATGATAACCAAAGGTGGGTAGGGTATGGCTGGAGGAGGTGGGTCCCTGGGGGTGTGGCTTTGGGGTATATACTTTGTATCTGGAAAGTGGAATCTCTCTCTGCTTCCTGATCATCTTGTGAGCTGCTTCCTTCCACCACACTCTTCTGCCTCCTTAAAATTGTTCTTGTCAGGTCTTTTAGTCACAGCAGTGAAAAAGTTGACTAAAACAAGCACGCCTGGGTTCAAGTACTGTCCCTCCTGAGAAAGATAATTGGATGCTGGACGGGATCAAAAGCAGAATAGAATAGAGATGACAGAAGAACAATCCAGTGAACATGACAATACATCAAGGAATATTATCTAACTAGAACAACAGAAAGAAAAAAATTTGAAAAATTCAACAATCTCAGGTACAACAACAAAAATTTTAATATTCAAGTCCCTGGGCTCACAGAAAGAAAGAAGCATGGGGTAGAAAAAATATTTGAAGAAATAATGGCCTTAAACATCCCAAGCTAGATAATGACATACACCTACAGATTCAAGAAAATGAGCAAACCCAAAGTGGGATAAAGTCAAATAAATCCACATCCAGACACATCATAATTACTGCAAACAAAAGACAAAACATCTAGAAAGCAGTGAGAGAATGACTCATTACCTGAAGGGGAACAACTGCAGCTTTCTTATCAGAAACCAAGAAGGCCAGAAGGAAATGGCACATTTTAAAATGCTGAAATGCTGAAAAAACGGAATTAGCAATCCTGAATTTCATATTTGGTGAACATAGCCGTTAGGAATGAAGGTGAAATGAAGACATTCTCATAAAAAAGAAAATTAAGAGAATTCGTAGGCAGCATACCTGGCCTAAAGGAAGTGTTAAATGAAGTCCTTCAGACAATAAAAAAGGACACAAGAAACTTGGAACATCAGGAATCAAGGAAGAACAAGAGAAATTGTAAATATCTTTGTAAACCTAAAGAGCTATTTTAGTTTTTGTTTTTTTTTTTTTTTTTGGTGGGGGATTGAAGCTAGGGATACTTAACCACTGAGCAACCTCAGCCCATTTTATATTTTATTTTGAGACAGGGTCTCACTAAGTTGCTTAGGGCCTTGCTAAATTTCTGAGACTGGCTTTGAACTCTTGATCTTCCTGCCTCAGCCTCCTGAGTCATTGGGATTACAGGCGTGTGCCATGGCGCTCAGCATGAGCTATTTTCTCTCCTTTTGAATTCTTTAAAACTCACTTCACTGCTGGGCATGGTGGCACATGCCTGTAATCCCAGGAGATCGGGAGGCTGAGGCAGGAGGATTGCAATTTCAAAGCCAGCCCCGGCAAAAGCGAGGTGCTAAGCAACTCAGTGAGACCCTGTCTCTAAATAAAATACAAAATAGGGCTGAGGACGTGGCTCAGTGGTGGGGTGCAATACCTGGTACCCACTCCCTGCACCCCCAAAACACTTGCTTCACAGTTAAAAGCAAAATATGTAACATTGATGAGTGAAAGTACAGTCATGCTTCACTTAACAAGGTGGATATGTTCTGAGCAATGCATGATTAGATGATTTTGTCATTGTATGATCACCATAGAGTATACTTATACAAGGAAGATGGCTACTATGCTACAATGTTACCAGGCAATACAGTCTTTTTTCCCCTCCATTTGGTACTGGGATTGAACCCAGGGGCACCGAGTCACATCCCCAGCTCTTTTCTTTTTCATTTAGAGACAGGGTCTTGCTAAGTTGCTTAGGGCATTGCTAAATTGCTGAGTCTAGCCTGGAATTTACAATGCTCCTGCCTCAGCCTCCCAAGCTGCTGGGATTATAGGCATGCAGCACTGTGCCCAGCTAGGCAATATAATCTTATGTGACCACTGTTTTATATGTGGTCCACCATCGACTGAAATATGATGTGGCACGTGACTATATATAGACATAGTATATAATAACTTATAACATGAAGGGGGAAGGTAAGGGTTATACATTAAAATGAAAGTGGTAAAGCATTGATTCTAATAAACTAAGAAATGTTAACTTTGGGGCTGGTGGTTTAACTCAGTGGTAGGATGCTTATCTAGTATGGACAAGGTCCTGGGTTTGATCCCTAGCATTGCAAAAAGCAAAGCAAAAAAATAAAAACTTTGTATTTTATAATCCCTAAAGCAGTCACTGAAAAAATTATGCAAGTAGAAACAGTTAGAATCACAAAAGATACATGAAAATGTTCACATAACCCAAATGAAGGCAGGGAAAGGAAACAGAAAAATAAACAGGAAAAAATAGAAAGCAAATAATAAAATGGCAGACCTAAATCCAAATATTTCAATAATTATACAAAGTATCAATGGTATACACAAATCAATGAAAATACAGATATTATCAGAAGGATAAAATAAATGGCCCAACTATATGGTAATTAAAGAAACTCAAAATAAAATGACTCAGGCAATTTTCAAGTAAGATGATGGAAAAAGATATAAATATGAGCTGGGTGCAGTGGCACACACCTGTAATCCCAGTGGCTTGGGAGGTTGAGGCAGGAGGATCACAAGTTCAAAGCCAGCCTCAGCAAGTTAGTGAGGCCCTAAGCAACTTAGCAAGACCATGTCTCTAAATAAAATATATAACAGGCTGGGGATGTGGCTCAATGGTTCATTGCCCCTGGGTTCAATCCCTGGTATGAAAAAAAAAAAAGAGATATATAAATGTGAACAAACAAAACAAAACAAAACAAAAAACCCAGAACTGGACAAATGGAATTTAGAGCAAAAATAGCAGGGATAAACAGAAATGGTACATGTTGAAAAAGGGTCCAAGAACATATACAATTCTAATTTTCTCTTTTGGAAACGGTTTCTCTAAGTTGCTGAGGCTGACCTCAAACTTGTGATCCTCTTGCCTCAGTCTCCCAAGTAGCTGTGTTTACAGGTGTGTGCCACCACAGAGTTCTAAAATATACAATGAAAAACTGTCAGTACTGAGTAGAGAAATAGATAAATCCAAAATTATAGTTGGAAATTTCAACATTCCTTCCCGAGTAATAGAACCAGTAGAAAGAAGTTCAGAAAGGGTATAGAAGAACTGAACACCATCATCAACTGATGAATGTAACTGGACATTTAGGGAACATTCTGCCCCAAAAGAGAATACAGATTTTTCTCAGGTGCATAAACAGTAGCAAGATAGACCATAATCTAGGTCACAAATCAAACTTTAATGAATTTCAAAGAATTGGAATCATAGAAAATATGCTTTATGACCATAATAGAATTAAATCTGAAATCTATACTGAAAAGATAACAGAAACATCTACTAATATTTGGAAATTAAATATCATACTTCTTCTTTTTAAATGGTACTGGGGATTGAACCCAGGCCCTCACCCAGGCTCTCACACAAGCTAGTTAGGCACTCTGCCATTGAGCCACATCCCCAGTGCTAAATATCATACTTCTAAATATCCATGGGTCAAAGAAAACCTCCAAGGAAATTGGAAAATATTTTGAACATAGCAAAAATGAAAATACAATGTGTCCAACTTTGTCAGCTGCAGAAAAAGCAGTGCTGAGACAAAATTTATAGCATTAAATGCTCTCTTATAAAAGAATAAATGTCTCAAATCCATAATCTAAGATTCCAATTTAAGAAGCCAGAAAAGACTGGCTGTAGTGGTGCACATTTGTAATCCAGAAACTCAGGAAGCTGAGGCAGGAGGATGGCAAGTTCAAGGCCAGCCTCAGCAATTTAGCAAGACCCTGTCTTGAAATAAAAGAAAGCTAGAAAAGGAGCAAAACCAATCCTAATAAAGCAGAAGGAAGAAAATAACAAAGACAAGAGGATAATCAAGGGGCTGTGATTGTGGCTCATTGGCAGAGTGCTTGCCTAGCATGTGTGAGGCACTGTGTTCAATCCTCAGCATCACATAAAAATAAATAAAATAAAGGTATTGTGTCCATCGACAACTAAAAAAAAAATTAAAAAGAGGATAATCAATGAAATAAACAACCAAGAAATAAATGAAATAAAAATCTAGTTCTTGAGCTGGTGGTGTAGCTCAGTGTTAAAGTGCTTGCTTTAGCATGTGAGATGCCCTGGGTTTGATTCCTGGGCACTGCAAAAAAAAAATTAGTTTACCAGAAAAGAGTATTCAAAAAGTCAGTCATTATGGTGCATACCTGTAGTCCAAGCTACTTGGGTTACTTGGGAGTCTGAGGCTGAAGGATTACTTGAGCCCAGCCTGGGCAACATAGAGAGATCTGCCTTAAAAAAAAAAAAGGAAATCTCCAGGTCCAAATGGTTTCACTGATGAACTTTGCCAAATATTTAAAGAATAAATAACCATAATTACACACCCTCTTTTTCAGAGACTTACTACTACTACTACTACTACTTGGTACCAGGGATTAAACTCAGAGGTGCTTTACCACTGAGCCATATCCCCAACATTTTTTACTTTGAGTCAACTTTTTTATTTTGAGTCAGGGTCTCACTAAGTTTCTTAGGACCTTGCTAAGTTGCTGAGAGGTGACCTTGAACTTGGGGTGGCCTTGAACTTGTGATCCTCCTGCTTCAACCTCTCGAGTTGCTGGGATTACAGGCCTGTGCCACTACGCCTGGCCCAACTTATAAGGCCAGTGTTGCATTGATATCAACACCAAAGACAGTAGAAATAAAAACAAAGGCCAATATCTCTCATGAACACAGATACCAAAAGATAAAGACAGCATGCTTTTCTCATAGGCTTGGGAACAAGACAAGGATATTCACTCTTACCCTTCATATTCCATATAGTACTGGCAACCTCAGTGCAATAAAGCAAGAAAAAGAAAGAAAATGATACAGATTGGAAAGAAAGAAAACTCTGTTTACAGAAGACATGATTATATATCCAAAGAATCACAAAGAAGCTGCAGAAATCTCATTAGGACTAATGAGTTTAATAGTCAATAGATAGAAATGCCAATCATACTTCTTTTTTTGGGGGGGGGTGGTACTGGGGATTTAACCCAGGGATACTTTACCACTGAACTACATCCCCAGCCCTTTTTATTTTTTATTTTGAGACAGGGTCTTGTTAAATTGCTTGGGTCCTCACTTAGTTCCTGAGGCTGGCTTTGAACTTGGAATCCTTCTGCCTTGGCCTCCTAAGCTGCTGGGGTTACAGGTGTGTGCCATGGGGCATGGCTTCGACATTTAAAGCATCCCTGGGTTCAATTCCCAGTACTGCACCCTCCCCCCAAAAACCTTATGTACTCAGGGATAGGGTGCCCCTGGGTTCAATACCCTGGAGGAGGGGGGAACTCTTAAATAAATCTAACAATATATATAAGATCTGTGTGCTCAAACCTACAAAATCCTGATGAATGAACTAGAAGAAGACCTAAATAATTGGACAGACATGCTATGGACTGAAAGATTCAAAACACTAAAGATGTTAAGTCTTTCAAATTGTTCTATAGATTTAAAGCGATTCCAATTAAAATAGTGGCAGATTATTTTGTACATATAGTCAACTGATTCTAAAATTTATAGTGTGGCTGGGGTGTGACTCAGTGGTAGAGTGTATGTTTAGCTTGTACAACCCTAGGTTCAATTCCCAGCACCAAAAAATAAAATAAAATAAAATAAATATTTAGGAGCTAAAATAGCTAAAATATTTTTAAAAATTTAGTGCTAGGAATTGATCCCAGGGGTGCTTTACCACTGAGCTACATCCCCAGCCTTTTTTATTCTTTTTTATTACTTATTTATTTATTTATTATTTTTGGTACCAAGGATTGAATTCAGGAGCAATGAACCACATCCCCAGCCATTTTTTTGTATTTTATTTAGAGACTGGGTCTCACTGAGTTGCTTAGGGCCTTGCTAAATTGTTGAGGCTGGCTTTGAACTCTCAATCCTCCTGCCTCAGCCTCCAGAGCTGCTGGGATTAGAGGCATGCACCACCTCGCCTGGTGTTTTTTTTTATTCTTTAAAAAAAATTTTTTTTTTAGTTGTGGATGGACACAATACCTTTATTTTACTTATTTATTTTTATGTGGTGCTGAGGATTGTACCCAGTGCCTCACACATGCTAGGCAAGTGCTCCACCACTGAGTCACAACTCAGCCCCCCTTTTTTATTCTTTATTTCAAGACAGGTCTCACTAAATTGCTGAGGCTGGCCTTGAACTTGTGATCCTCCTGCGTCAGTTAACTGAGTAGCTGAGATTATCAGCATGTACCACTGCCCCTGGCTAGTTAAAACAATTTTGAAATAAAGTCTGAGAAATCACAGTACTCAATTTTAAGGCTAATTTGTAGTGACAGAAAGTATATTAGTGGCTTCTTGGGGATGGCATGCAGGTATACAGAGAAATCAAAGAGAGGTTTACAATGGGACATAAGGAAAGTTGTGAGGGTAGTGGAGGGATTAATTATCTTGTTTATGATGTTTGTATCATTAATGCGCATATATAGCTGACAATATATACATATGGGTATATATACACACACATATATGACAAGTTTGTACACTTTAAATATGAATAGGCTAAATATAACTCAATAAAGCTACCCCAAAAATTCTCTCCAAGCCAGGTGCTGAGGTGCACACCTATAATCCCAGTGACTTAGGAGGCTGAGGCAGAAGGATCACAAGTTCAAGGCCAGCCTCAGCAACTTAGCAAGACCCTGTCTTGAAATGAAAAATAAAAGGGCTGGGGGTGTAGCTCAGTGGTAGAGTGCCCCTGGGTTCAATCCCTAGTACCCAAAACAAAACAAAACAAAACAAAAACAAAACTCTCCGAAGTGACATATTACTTGTATATCCAGTAGGTGGCAGTTGGAACCATGAATTTTGCCAGAGTGTTAGAGTCTTATCCTCCAGTAGTACTTTAGTTTGTAAAATAACATATGGGAAGAGTAATAACAAGCAAAAAACAATAATAAACCCAACCAAACCAAAAAGAGTAATAATAAGGTAGGTTAGCTTCATGCTATATTTTATGAGATTATGATGAAGACAAAATGAGAACATAATTGTAATAAATCATTAACAAGTTTGTTTATTAGTTTTTGAATCTTTAGATATATTAAGTAGGGAATGCAGAACAAAGAACAGATACGGTCCCATTCCAACCACCCTGAGAAATTTGTAAAAATTAGGACGCTAGTTCATAGTTGAACAACTCATTGCTTTTTTTTTTTTGGTACTGGGGATTGAACCCAGGGGCATTCCACCACTGAACCACATCCCCAGCCCTATTTTGTATTTTATTTAGAGACAGGGTCCCACTGAGTTGCTTAGGGCCTCGCTAAGTTGCTGAGGCTGGGTTTGAACTCGCGATCCTCCTGCCTCAGCCTCCCAAGTGCTGGGATTAGGTGTGTGCCACCGCACCCGGCAACTCATTGCATTTTTATAGGACCTTTTACTGAAAGTCTTACAGTGTGTTATCAAAACCACCTGATATCCCCTGTTTAAAATTTTGCTATGCTTTTTAAAAATGGCAAATTAATGGGGCAGCGTTATAGCTTAATGAAAGAGCATGTGCTTAGGATGCATGAGGCTCTGAGTTCAATCACTAGCACCCACAAAACTGTAAATTAAAACTTAACCCTGTTAATATCAATGCTTCATTTTTCTAACTAGATTGAAATTTCAGCCCCAGAATTCTCTGGTTGTCTTCAGAGCCTCACTCAGCATGAAGGAAAATCTGTCACTCAGCCAGCATAGGGATAGGGGGCAATTCCTTTGACCCCCAGGCCAGTTATCTGTTGAAAAAGGAAAAGAGAAAAACTCTGAAAAAAGTTAATTCACAAGTATTCTTCAAAAGCATTGTTTTGATTATATATATATATTTTATACCAGAGATTCAGAGATTGAACCAGAGGTTTAACCACTGAGCAACATCCTCAGCCCATTTATTTATTTATTTTTTGAGACAGGATCATGATAAGTTGCTCAGGGCCTTGCTAAGTTGCTGAGGCTGGCTTTGAACTTGTTACCCTCCTGCCTCAGCTTCCTGAGTCACTGGGATTACTTGAGAGTGCCATTGAGCCCAGCCAACCTATTTTTAGCCATCTGCTATTCTTGTTTTATTTCCTATCATAGAAAAGAATTACTTGATTAGGTACTTAGGGTCCAACTCAAATATCTATATGGATTATAATCCAAGTAGCAACCACTCACAAGAAACTTGGATTTAAAAACTGAATTTATTTCTATCATGTTCCCACCTGTTAAGAAAGTGACTTCTACATTTCTACATTTCTTTTCAGCTCAAAAAAGTCTGTGACTTTTGTCAATGTTTGTTCTGTTGCAAAAATAAATTACCAAAAACCTGAAAATATTCTTATAACATCAGAACAATCAGGTGATTTTTTTTTGCAGTGCTGGGGATTGAACTCAGGACCTTGTGCTTGCAAAGCAAGCACTCTACCAACTGAGCCATATCCCTAGCCCTCAAACGTGTTCTTATAAACATGTTCCAGACACCAGTTTTCTAAACTCATTCTATTCATTTGATGGATTTTAAATATTACTAAAGCACAAGAAGTACTTTATTGTTATTATTATTTGTTTATTTTTATTTTTAAAATTTTTTTAATTTTTATTTTTTTTTGCAGTGCTGGGGATCGAACCCAGGGCCTTAGTGCTTGCCTTGCAACCAACTGAGCTATATCCCCAGCCCTACAAAAAGCATTTTAAAATACTGTACAAAGTAGGTTAAATATATTATCCTGGGCTTCAGGAAACAGCCAGTCTAGAAAATCTAAATAAAATACTTCTAGGTCTAGCATGTTAAGTTTAACACACTAACTAGAATCATATGTTTTGGAAGTATGAAAAAGCACCACTCAGTTAAACAGAGAATTATCTACCTCACCCCCAAAATAAAAGAAACAGTTTTATTACCTTGAAAATTCCACCAGCTTCAGGTTGCCTCAAAAGACTCTCAGAGTCCATTCCATCCCGGGCACAGGTGACATACATTTCAGAGTAATCCTTCCCTCCAAAGCAGCATGAAGTTGTTTTGTCAACAGGCAACTTCACTGTTTGGAGTCTTTTCCCTAGATTACCAAATAGTTTATTTGAGGTTTAGTTCTAGAAATTTCCAACCTGTCCAGTATTTCTGGACCATTTATGGAGTTTTTTTTTTTGAACCAGGGATTGAACTCAGGGACACTTGGCCACTGAGCCACATCCCCAGCCCTATTTTGTATTTTATTTAGAGACAGGGTCTCACTGAGTTGCTTAGTGTCTTGCTAACTTGCTGAGGCTGGCTTTGAACTCGCAATCCTCCTGACTCAGCCTCCCAAGTTGCTTGGATTATAGGCGTGCGCCACCGCGCCTGGCTCTGTTTATGGAGTTTTAAGAGGACCGTTGAGGTCAGAACACATCCATGTATTTAATTTGCCTTCCCTGATGATTTATTTTGAGCAAAGAGACTTCCATAGGAAAAGAAGTTCTGACTATAAATTTTGGGTTATATCTTTGGTCTTTTCTAAAATCATCCAAATGAGACTACTGAATATATCTCTAACTTTACTAGTAATGAGGTCCCTAGCATCTGGTGTTTTCTAGACTTGGCAGGGATTGCAGTTTGCTGTGGGCCTACCTGTCTCAGGATCTAAACGAATCACTCTTCCTCCATTGTAGCAGGCCACCCAAAGCTTTCCCTCAGCATCAATACACATTCCATCTGGAATTTGCTCATCTTTCTCCAACTTGTAAACACTTCTGCGGTTGGCTGTGGTTAAAAAACAAAACCAAAAAACACAAGAAAGCAACAGGCCACTCAATACAGAGAATCACACAATGAACTCTCAAGCTGATTATAAATACTGATCACTTCTGCTTATCCAGTGTCTGGCATGTGAACAAAGGATTATTACCACATGATTTGGGGTGAATTCACTCCCTTTTGTTTTCGTACGGACATAGCTGTCTAAGCTTTCAGAGGAAGAGAGAAAAAAGAAAGAACCATTTTATTTGTGTGGTTCTGGGGGTGGAATTCAGGGCCTCACACATGCTAGACAAGTGTTCTACCTCTGAGTTTGCTCCCAATCCAAGTAAACTTCTTTTTTTTTGTTTTGATACTGTTTGGTACTGGGAGTTGATCCCAAGGGTATTTTATCACTGAGCTATGTCCCCAGTCCTTTTTACTTTTTATTTTGAGACAGAGTCTCACTGGATTTCTGAGGCTGCCCTTGAACTTGTGATCCTCCTGTTTCAGCCTCCTGAGTTGCTGGGATGACAAGTAAAATATCAATAGGTAGGTCCCTTTGAGACTGACCTGAGCTGAGGCCCTGCAGGCCCATCTCAGGTACTCTTCAGTCTGTGGTTACACCTTTGCTGTTTTAATTTCAAAAATGCCTACTTTGATTAAGTCCAAAATCTATAAGGCAATTTAATGGTGAACAATTTGTGCTCCCAAACTAGGAAGATCTTTTTTTTGTCTGACCAAACGCTCCAAAATCAAGACTAAATTTTAAAAGAGCTTTCCTCTGAAAGGAGGGGCATTCTGAAGTCCATTGACTGGTTAAAGGGGTAATCATGGTATACAAAAAACACATCAAAAATTACAGGAGGGGACTGGGATTGTGGCTCAGTGGTAGAGCACTTGCCTAGCATGTGTGAGGCACTGGGTTTGATTCTCAGCACCACATAAAAATGAAATAAATAAAATAAAAGTCCATGAACAACCAAAAAAAATTACAGGAGGGCCAGGTGCAGTGGTAAGTGCCTGTAATTCCAGCAACTCAGGAGACTGAAGCAGGAGGATCACAAGTCCGAGGCTAGCCCCAGCAACTTAGAAAGACCCTGTCTCAAAATAAAAAATAAAAAGGGCTGAGGATGTACCTCAGTGGTAAAGTGCTCCTTTGTTCAATCCCCAGTACCAAAGGAAAAAAAAAATCAGGTCACTACAGTAATCAGATTGAAATATAATGGAAAAATGTTAAAACCATGTGTAGGGAAAATGGATAAAAACAGTCATAAAAAAGAACACTACATATTTCAAAGCAAAAATATCTGTACTGGAATATTTTACCTCTGATTAAATCTGCATGGAGAGCCTTGTGATTTTTTTCAAGTCATTTTTATGATTGGTTTTGCTCTTTTAGTCTGGCACCTTTCATCAAACAGTTCAAGGACTCCCATCTAAATTCTTCTAAATAATTCCTTCCTTCCCAGTTTCCAAGTATGGCTCATTTACAGCACATTGATGGAATTGAACCAACCTGGAACTGCTTCTCCATTTTCAAAGTTATTAATTTGCCTCTGAGTACTAGCCTACGATTATGTAAAGTGCAAATAAAGACTAGCAACCAAACTCTAATTTTCTGTTCTTTTATCCCATACTGTTGTATATTATTGGTCTTTAGGTACTTCTGTTAGAACAGGATTCATTTTCCAGTGAATGCCTTTCTGATGATGGTGGAAAGAAAGAAGATTAAGGGTTTATCCATATTAGGCCAACTATGGCCACATTTTCATTGTGTTGAGGGCCATAGTTTGTCAAGTCGGTTCAGTCAAGTCTGTGCAATCATTTATCATATGGGAATAATAACATTGGAAAGTTCTATATTGAAAAGTAAGGACCTCTTCACATGGGTTGAGGGAGAGGTGCCTTACTAATCACAAACATGAAAACAATACCAGCAGTATTGAGAAAAATAACGATAAAGTACATACAGATCTGTCCTGTCTGCAGGTTGTAGTCAAAGGCATCCACAGAGTAGGATAGGCTGTCAATGTAATAGAAAATTTTGTGGTCCAGGGACCAATCCAACCCATTGGAGATGTCCACCTGGTCAAAGTACTTCTTCACATGGTGGTCAGGAAAGAGGGAGTACAGGGACCCTTGGTGTCGCTCAAGAACTGCTGGGGCTGTTTCTTCAGCCATGGTGCCTATAAAGACCAGAAAGCACTGAGCTTGGCCCCACAGCATCGCATCCCACACATGACACTTTTCTTTCACATCAGAGATCCTCTTCAGTGTTTAAATCAAGGGAATTGCCAGGCACATTAGCACACACCTGTAATCCCAGAGGCTCAGGAGGCTGAGGCAGGAGGATTGCAAATTCAAACTCATCCTCAGCAATTTAGTGAGGCCCTAAGCAACTTAGTGAGACCCTGTCTCAAAAATAAAAAATAAAATAAAAGTGGCTGGGGATGTGGCTCAGTGGTTAATCGCCCCTGGGTTCAATCCCTGGTACCAAATAAATAAATAAACTTAAAAAAATAAACCAGGGAATTATTGTACATCTCAATTTAGGATACACACATACATACATCATATATACATAAGTATATATGCATATATATTTACTTTTTTGTGGTACTGGAGATTGAACTCAAGGGTACTTAACCACTGAGCCATATCCCCAGTCCTTTATGTTTTTAGACAGGGTTGCTTAAGGCCTCACTAAGATGCTAAGGCTGACCTAGAACTTTTGATCCTCTTGCCTCAGCCTCCCGAGTCACTGGAATTACAGGCATGAGACACCATGCCCGGCTCTTTTTATTTTTTGAGACAGAATCTCATAAGTTGTTGAGGGTCTCCCTAAATAGCTGAGCTGGCCTTGAACTTGCAACTTGCTTACCTTAGCCTCCTGAGTGACTGGGATTACAGGTAAGCACCACTGCATCCAGCTTAGGTCTTACATTTTTAAAAATGACAAATACCTTGCTTATAATGCAAATTAAAACTATGCAGAGGGTCTGAGGTTGTACCTCAATGGTAGAGCACTGGCCTAGCATGAGTGAGGTACTGGATTCAATCCTTGGAACCACATAAAAATAAATAAAAATAGGGGCTGGGGCTGTAGCTCAGTGGCAGAGTGCTTTCCTAACATGTTTGAGGCACTGGGTTCGATCCTCAGAACCACATAAAAATAAATAAAATAGGGGCATTCTGTCCATCTACAATTACAAAAATATGAAAAAATAAAGGTATTTAAAAAAACTATGCTGAGATGTTCTGATTCCTAATAAGATGGGGTAAACATGTACCAACTTCATTTTCTCTTGGTGAGAACAACTCTAAAACCTGGACAACACACATAGTACAGCTATCAATCTGTCTATCTATCTATTTATTTTTGTAATGCTAGGGATGGAACCTGAGGCCTTGTGCATGCTAGGCAAGTGCTTTACCACTGAGCTACATCACCAGCCCTTATGTTTTTTGTTTTGAGACAGGGTCATACTAAGTTGCTTAGGGCCTTTCTAAGTTGCTTAAATTGGCCTGGAACTTGTTTTTCTAATACCTCAGCCTCCAGAGTCACTGGGATTACAGGCATATACCACCATGCCCCCTGGCCAAGAAAAGGAAACTCTTGAAGCTCAGAAGGTATGGGAGAAGCACCTGGGTTATTTTCCATTCTATTTTCTCCTATCTCATGCACCAGTCTCCAGTCAGTTCTGTAGTAGGGGTAGCAACAGCAGAAGGCCAGCAATAGGAAACTACAGGAATCAAAACTCTGAAGCTCTGAAGGAAGGGGACATTCCTTTCTATTTGGTGATGCTGCATGCCAAGTACTTTTGCTTTTATTCTTTTTTAAACCCTTTGCTTTTAAAAAATTTACATATATATATATTTAGTTGTTGATGGACCTTTAATTAATTAATTAATTATTTTTAGAAAAATACTTTTGTTTGGATTGTATTTAGAGCCAGGGTCTCACTGAATTGTTCTGCATCTCGTCGTTGCTGAGGCTGGTTTTGAACTCACAATCCTCCTGCCTCAGCTTCCCTAGCTGCTAGTATTATAGGCGTGCACCATGGTGCCTGACTAGTATTCATTTATTTATATGCAGTGCTAAGAATCAAACCCAGTGCCTCAAACATGCTAGGCAAGTGCTCTACCAATGAGCCACAATCCCAGCCCTAAACCCTTTGCTTTTACATTCTCTTCTTTGCTTTCCTTTGGATGCTTGGCCCCAGAGGCAGCATAATCATAGAAATGGGTGGTTTCTGGCTAGAGGAAGGAAAAGGAGAGCTCCAGGAAACTGGAAAGTACTGAGAGATAATAAAGAGGCAGTTGCTCAGGAATGCAACCCCCAAAAGCTGTTTAGGAACTCGTAGGCTCATCCCCAACTTTTATATACATGGATTGGATTCTAATCAGCATATTAAAGATTTGGGGGCCAGCATGGTATAATTCCAGCTACTCAGGAGGCTGAGGCAAGAGGATTAGAAGTTCAAGGCCAGTCTGGGCAACTTAACCTGACCCTGCCTCAAATTAAAACAAAAAAGAGGGACTTGGGATGTAGCACAGAGGTGGAACCCTCTTGGGTTCAATTCTCAGAACCACCACCAAGAAAAACAACAAAAATTTTGAGAGTGAAGCTAATGGACAGAACACCTTCTATCCTATGCTGATCACTGAGAGGTATACATATGGGACAGATCCTCAAATCACCTAATAGAGCAGGTTGGAACTTGTGGTCTTACCCTAAACATATATATTGCCTGCTAAGACAGCTATAACAACATGTTCCATAGGATTTAAACAGGATTCAGGGTCTTCTCATATTCAAAATGTCTAGGATACAACAGAAAATGACTTGATGATATAGTTTGGTATTGGATGTGTTTAAAGGTCCATGTATTACAGGCTTGGTTCCCCAGGGTGGGGCAACTGGGAGGCACTGTGCACCTCCAGGAGGTGGGACCTTATGGGAAGTCCTTAGGTAACTGGGGGGTGCCCTTGAAGGGGACTGTGGAACCCTGGCTGGTCTAGTCAATCTTTGCTTCCTGACTCAGGAGGTGAGCAGTTTGCTGTGTTATGCATTTCTACTATGATGTGCTGCCTCACCAGAGGCTCAAAACAATGAGACCATTTGATCATGGCCTTGGACCTCCAAAACAGCGTGCCCAAGTAAAATTTTTCTTTACAAGTTAATTCCCTCAGGTATTTTTAAAAAATGTTTTCATTAGTTATTGATGGAACTTTATTTTATTTACTTATTTATATATGATGCTGAGAATTGAACCCAGTGCCTCACCCATGCCAGGCAAGTGCTCTACCACTAAGCCACAACCCCAGCCCAATCCCTCAGGTATTTTGTTATAGTGATAGAAAGCTAATACACTTGGCAACATAAAGAAGCATGGAAATAAACTCACATAGGAAACCACAATCAACATATACTGAAAATTATATGGCAGATGTTGGAATTATTTCACAAAGACTACTGCAACTCAAAAACTCAAATAATTACTAAAACAATCTTCAAACAAAACTCAAAATGGAAAGTATCAGCAAGGAAGTAAAAGATACAAAGAATAACCAAATGAAATTTTTAGAAATGATTTTTTTTTGCAGTGCTGGGGATTGAACCCAGGGTCTTGCTATATCCCCAGCCCAAAAATGATTTTTTTTTATTTTTAGATGTTGACAGAGCTTTATTTTATTCATTTATTTACATGTGGTGCTGAGAATCGAACCCAGTGCCTCACACATGCTAGGCAAGTGCTCTACCACTGAGTCACAACCCCAGCCCCAGAAATGATTTTTTTTTAGAATGATTTTATTTTCTACGTTGTCCAGACTGGCCTCAAACTCCTGGGCTCAAGTGATCTTCTGGCTTTAGACTCCCAAATAGCTGGGACTACAGGTATGCATCCCCACATCCAGCTTAGAACTGAAAACTTTAGAACTCACTGGATTGACTCAATAGCAGAATAGTGATGACAGAAAAGAGTCAGTGTATCTGATGATAGACAAATAGAAATTATACAATTTGGGACTAGGGGAATAGCTCAGTGGTAAAGAGTATGCTTAGCATGTGTAAGACCCTAGGTTCAATCCCTAGCTTCCCATCCCCTGCAGATATTATACAACCTGAACCAGAGGGGACAAGAAAAATGATTGGAAGAAAAAGGATTAGAGCCTCAGGGATCCAAAATGGGACAACAAAAAAGGCTAATGCATCACTCCTCCAAGCCTGGTGAAAAGCATAAAACTATAGATTCAAGAAGGTGAACAAGCCAGGTGCAGTGGGGCAGGCCTGTAATCCTGGCAGCTTGGGAGGCTGAGATAGGAGAACTGTAAGTTCAAAGCTAACCTCAGCAACTCAGTGAGGTCCTAAGCAACTCGGTAAGACTCTGTCTCTGAATAAAATATAAAAAAGGTCTGGGTATGTGGCTCAGTGGTTAAGCACTCCTGGGTTCAATCCCCAAGGCAAAAAAAAAAAAAAAGGTTGAGCAAGGGCTGGGGTTGTAGCTCAGTGGAAGAGCAGTTGCCTGTGTGTGAGGTACTGGGTTCGATTCTCAGTACCACATAAAAATAAATAAATAAAATAGGTATTTAAAAAACCAGGATAAATGCAAATATAAATGCAACCCTAGACACTTAATCAAGTTGCTGAAAATTAAAGTCAAATTTGTAAGCAACAAAAGAAAAATGACATATTACACATAGGGGAATAATGATTTCAGGGACAAAGAAGGGAATTAAATATTAAAAATGGCCAATTTACTAAGAATATATTATAATCCCAAATTGTGTGTGTGCTTAACAATAGAGCTTCAAAATACACAAAGCAAAAGCTTCAAAATACACAAAGCAAAAGTCAGAAGTAAAATGAGAAATAGAAAAAAATCCTGAATTATAGTTAGGGATTATCAATATCCTTCTCTCAGTAATAGATACAAGTAGATAGAAAATCAGTAAAGATATAGAAGAACTGAATACCCTCAACCAACTGAATCTATTTGATATTTGTAAAACATTCCATTAAACAACAACAACAACAGAAGATACATTCTTCTCAAGTGCATGTGGAATATTTCATTCATTCAATATTCTGAACTTGAGTGTGATCTCAGGGAACAAATCAGAATCTGACTATAATGAAGAAACTGGAACACTCATCTACTATATCCTATATCATCTGAAAGAAAAGCAAGTTAGAAAAGGAAAATGGATTACAAATGGGAAACCTGAATAGCAAGCAAGACTGGGTAGTTCCTCTAACCCTGGGAAGAAGGATGATCACAGATCAGTTTCTTGCTATAGGACATTTGGGTTTGTTTCATGAATATTCATCTACGCTATCTGCCTCATAGGAAGAGGTGCTTGGAACAAGACCGTGAAAGGGTTTCTTGGAAAGGGCTTTTCCTTATTGAGACAGAACAACCTGGTGTGTGCCTCACCATGTAATAATGAAAACAGACATGTCAGACCTTGGGTGTGGTGATACTTCCAGGGTATGACCACCTGGAAACTCCTTCTAGACTATCAGATGATCTGTCTCTTTTATGGGTCTGAGACATTTCTTAAGTACCTGATGAGAGCTATGATCTTTCTCTTGAAAAATGTCCCCAGGTGCTTCTGGCAGGTGCAGATCACCAATAGGTACACCCATGATGACACAATTTTAAGGAGTCTTCTGATGACCCAGAGATTCCAGATTAGGAACTCAGGTCTCAGGATGGGCATGGTGACTTGGGAGGCTGAGGCAGGATTACTGCATTTGTGACTAGCCTCAGCAACTAATTGAGGCTCTAAGCAATTTGGACAGACCCTGTCTCAATATTAAAAACAAAATTAGAAGGGCCAGGGATGTAACTCAGGGATCAAGTGAATCCCCCTGGGCTCAATTTCCAGTATTGCAAACAGCAAAACAAAGCAAAACTCAGGCCTTGGAAGACATCTTTATTTTTGTCTCACAAAGTACCACAGAACTGTAAACTTCTTGCCATAAGGGAGAGAGAGAAAAATTGATTTCATCAGAAAGTATCCAAACATAATTCTTTATCTTCAAGCAATTACTGGCAGAAGGACTTTGAGTGGCTTTTCATCTTTAATCTTTCAACCTGCCCTGCATAATATCTATGGTTATATAAAGTCCAGGAAGATGGGGAACATTTTACAGCCAACTGCTCAGATCTCACCTGCCTTCCATGGTGACAGTGAATGGAGCCAGTATGGTATCATCAACAACCACCACGAGGGGACGGCGTGGGGAGGTGGAACTATCAGGGATGAAGGTCAACCTTGGCTAGCTTGTAAAGTTGTTAATGATGTAAGGTATATGTGTGAAGTGCATTATCTAATTTGAAACTGTAACTAAAAATTTTTCAAAGCTATATAGAAGCATTCTGCAGACATCATTGTCAAGATTGGATTAAGCAAGAATTAACAATGAACATAAAACTTAACAAAGAAATTTGGATGAGTACCAGAGTATTTGCTTGGATTTAAAGTATCTCTCCATGGTGTAGCCAGTCTCAAGGAGCCTATCTCCTTTTTTATTCAGTGCTATGGATTGAACCCAGGGGTGCTCTACCACTGAGCTACATGCCCAGACCTTTCCATTTCTTATTCTGAAGTAGGGTCTTGCTAAGTTCCCCGGGCTGGCCTCAAACTTGTAATCTTTCTGCCTCAGCCTCCCAAGTAGCTGGGATTTGGCTTCAAGTTAGCTCTGAATGATCCCTGCCTCTCAGTATTAACACCCTTGCATAATCCCCTCCATCCATCATTGTCTGTGTAACCAATATCAGACAGCAGAAGTGATGGTACGTCACTTCTAAGATTGGTTATAAGACTATAGCTTCCATCTTACATGTTTTTCTCCCCCTCCCCTTATCACTAGCTCTGGGGGAAGTCTGTCTTAAGCAGTCCTATGGAAATGCCCATGTAGTAAGAAACTGAAGGTTCCCTCTTGCTCACCCCTAGGTGAGTGAACCTGGAAGTAAATCCTCAAGGTCCCTTCAGAGAATCCATCCCCAGCTGACAGCCTGACTACAAGTTCATGGGACAGAATGAAACAGAACCATCCAGCTACAGAACCACTCACATTTTTGACCTTCAGAAAATAGGTGTGAAAATACATATTTGTTCTTTTAAGTCACTAAGTTTCAGGGTGATTTGTTACACAGTGATGCATAACTAGCAAATCCCACAAATTGCATAAAAATTGCAGTAAAGCTGGGCATGGCTGTGGTGGCCCATGCCTATAATCCCAGCAGCTCGGAAGATTGAGGCAGGAGGATTATGAGTTCAAAGCCAGCCTCAGCAACTTAGAGAGGCCCTAAGCAACTCAGCAAGACCCTGTCTCTAAATGAAATACAAAAAAGGACTGGGGATATGGCTCAGTGGTATGTGTCCTTGGGTACAATCCCTGGGATCAAAAAAATTGCAGTAAAAAAGCAGTTATTGTAGTTAGATGCAGTGATACATAACTGTAATCCCAGCTACTTGGGAGGCTGAGGAAAGAGGATCACAGGTTCAAGGTCATCCTGGACAACATAGTGAGACCCTGTCTCCAAATAAATAAATAAAGGCCAGGGATGTAGCTCAGTGGCAAAACACACCTGGGTTCAATCCCTACTGCCATACACACAAACCCACAAAACAAAACAAAACAAAACACACTTTACTATGCAATAGAGAAATCTGATAGGACCTTAACCTGGTGACCAAAATTAACATCACTAATGAGGGGCAGAGGGACATCATGTGCCTCGACATGGGATACTCTGAGAAGGACAGAACATCACTTACACAGTATTCCAGCCAAGAATGAATAACATTAAGCTAATCACAAGGAAACATCAGATTACTACAAAATGAAGAATGTTCTATTTTAAAAAGTGTGGGGGGAGTTAGGTGGGACTGTATCCTTTAAAAATGGTAATGTCATAAAAAACGAAGAAAGCCCATGGAAATGTTCCAGATTAGAGGATAAAAAGGACAAGGCAAGTAAGTGCACCATACTATCCCAGATTGGATCCTTTATTTGAGGGAGAAAATTTCTTTTTTTTTTTTTTTTTTTGTGGTGCTGGGGATTAAACCCAGGGCCTTGGCATGCTTAGGTAAGTCCTCCACAACTGAGCCACACTCACAGTCCAAAAAATTCTATAAAGGATATTTGGTCAATTGACATAACTGGAATATAGACAGTACACTAGATAAAGTTATTGGATCAATTTTAAACTTTTTCAAGTTGATAACTATACTGTTGTCATGTAAGAATAAATTGTTTTTCTTGGGAAACTCACACTGAAGTAGTTTAGGGGTAAAGGTTCATGATTTATATGCAACCTATTCTCAAATGATTCTGGAGATACTTAAGTTTAGACAGAGAGGACAAATGTTAAAGCAAGTGGAGCAAAATGTTAACAACAGGTGACTTTAGGCAAGAGGTATACAGTTGTTTGTTTTAATATTCTTACATTTTTTTCCTGTAAATTTCTTTTTGTGTGTGGTACTGGGGATTGAAACCAGGGTCTCACACATGCTAGGCAAATGCTCTACTATGAAGCTACGTCCCCAGCCCTTTATATTTTTATTTTGAGAAAGGATCTCACTAAGTTGCCCAGATGGACCTTGAACTTTCCATCCAGTTGCCTCAGCCTCCTGAGTATCTGGGACTACAGCATGCACCACGGTACCAGCTCTGTAAATTTGAAATTATTTCCAATTTACAGGGGCTGGGGATGTAACTCAGTGGTAGAGTGCTTGTCTAACATGTCTGACGTCCTTTGTTCTATCCCCTGTACCACAAAAACAAACAAAAAATCCCAGACCCACTTGAGTAACACTTTGACCACTATAGCTGTGAGCACTTTCCAAGTCATAGTGTTTCCTCCCAAGCTCAGCAAGCAGATGCTAAAAAGAAATCATACCAGCAAAGTATCTCCCAGCGGGATCCACCTTCCCATCATTGAATCGATTATTTTTCTTGTCTTTATCCACTGTAGCCAGCACAACGACTGATTGATCTTCCCAGTTCAAGGTACAGAATTTTGTTCCAACTGTGGCAACATAGCCTCCTGTCTGGCGAAGGGCCACTGAGCTGACTGGGGCATCTATAGAGACAAAAGCAATATTAGAAGACAATAAACAGTCCACAGCACACTGAGGCCATCTCGTTACCTGACATCTCTTAAGGAAGGATTTTGACAATGGGAGTGTTCTCTTCCTCTGTTGAATACCAAAGGCTACATAACCCAATATATTTTTTGAGCATGAACTCTATACACTGTTTTGGGCAGCAAAGCTAGGAAGGTGAATATGGTCCAACTCTTTCGAAAGCTCCCAGGCTCATGGGAGAAGCAGTGAAGTCAAACCACAGCAACTGAGGCTGGGCATGTGGCTCAGAGCTAGATGCTTGCCTAGCATGCATGAGGCCTTGGGTTCAATACCCAGCACCAAAAAAAAAAAAAAAAAAAAAAAAAGAAAAGAAAAAAGAAAAATCACTGTGGCCTCAATACACTTGGGCAGATACCACCTCAAGTTGAGAGGATGGGTCCCTAATTTGGGGGCACCAAGAGAGTCCACACAAAGTGAGTGATGCTCAATTTGCCTGATTTCCAGGAAATTTGGAGACTCAAACTTCAATTCTAGCAACTAGGTTTTGTGACATCTCTCTTCTTCAATACAACACTTGTCTTTTATTTTTTTTTCAGTGCTGGGATGGAACTCAGGACTGAGCATGCTAGGCAAATGCTCTACCACTGAGTTTACCCCCAGATATTTTTCTGTATCTAACTAAACACTGCTTTTCAAATCTTGTTTTGGAAACAAGCATGGTAAAAATAACAGAAATGTAGATGCAGTGATAATACAATGACTTCTCTTCATTATATTATTATATTTTGTATTTTAAAAATTTATATTTTTCTGGATTTAACATTTATCCATGTATAAGAAAGCCTTTTTTCAGTTCTAGGGATCAGTTCTTTTTTTTAAGTGGAGAGATTAGTTTACTATGTTAAGAAGTCATAGGTAAAAAATTTATCAGAATTTATTTTGAAAATATTTCCTAAACAATCAATTGGTGCAGAGTACTGGGCTCTCTTAGCTCAAAACCCTCCTCAGAGGTCAAGTCATTGAGGATACCAGGGAATGTGCTATTAGCAGGGAGCATCAGACTCTCCTCAAGGATCTCATTCTGTGGTCTAAGACCAAGCTACTACCAATGGTCACAAGCCCTTTTCATGGTTTGGGGTGGGGTGCTTTGCAGATTAGGGGTAGGCATGTGTACATACTGGAAAAGTAAACTAGGGGCCAGGCATGTGTTGCACACCTGAAATCCCAGTGGCTCAGGAAGCTGAGGCAGGAGGATCACTAGTTCAAAGCCAGCCTCAGTAACTTATCCAGACCATAAGCAACTCAGTGAGACCCTGTCTCTAAATAAAATATAAAAAAGGGCTGGGGATGTTGCTCAGTGGTTAAGCACCCCTGGGTTCCATCTCTTGTATCAAAAAAAAGAGAAAAAGAGAACTAGGGAAGACAATGCCCCCCACCCCCAAGATCACAGTCACTTTACCCCCAGCAGCAGTCATATTCCTTTGGTGAATTAAAAGACTGTTTCTAGGCTAGGGGTGTAGCTCAGTGGCAGAGTGCATACTTAGCATGTGCAAAGGGTCCATTCCCATCACTCCTACCCCGCAAAAGTTTGAGTTTTCCAATTGGATTCATAGGCAGAGATCAGGAATTCCAAAGGTTACAGGAATTCCTCTTATCTTTTCCCATGAACAAGAAACTTCTTTCTCTTTTAATAATTATACCAGCCCATTGCCTTGGGCCATAGAAAACAATAAACTTCTTCTCTGGAAACCACAGGGACCTGAATAGAATCACACTGAAATGCACATGAGGGGCTAGGGTTGTGGCTCAGTGGTAGAGTGCCCACCCAGCACCTGTGAGGCACTGGGTTCCATCCTCAGCATCACATAAAGATAAATAAAACAAAGGCATTTTGTCCATCTAGAACTAAAAAAATATTAAAAAAAGAAATGTACATGAAATTTCATCAGGAATTCTACACTTGTGCAGTGAATAAAGTACTGGTTGATGCTTTTGAAGTTCAAAAACTCTTATTTTCACACTTACAGAAGGAATATGTCTTTTATTTATTTATTATTTTGAAAATTAAGGTAGGTGGCTTTTGCTGTGTCACTAATTAAGTCTTCCAATTTTCAGTGCTATTATCTAAAGATGTTAAAGGAAGATAGATACTATAGTTTCTCCACAGCAAAACAAAACTGGAGGCCTGGGGTTGCAGTTCAGTGGTAGAGCATTTGTCTAGCATTTGCTAGGCCCTGTGTTCCCTCCCCAACACTGGAAAAATAAAAACTAACCAACCAAACAAAACTTAGAATATGCCCCTCACTGTAAGAGGATAAGGGAAGCATTGATGATCCACAATTTATTCTTGGGTGAAAGTGGGAGGACACAGAACTCTGACACAGATAATTCCAGAATCCAAAAGGCGTTAAAGCATATTAGGTATGCTTTAATAAGAAGGTCCCAGGGGAATGACAAACAAGATCATCCTTCTCCTGGGCAGTTGGCTGACTGCAAAGATGTGAGGCCAAACTTCATTCTTACCCACAGTCACTCGCTGCACTTGCTTGGTGAGTGAATTCCAACGGCAAACCTTTTTTGCAGGAATGTCTACGAAGAGCAGAGAGTTGGATGATTCTTCCCATACTGGAGACTCACCACACCTACAATTCTCTGGCAAAACACACTCGATCTTAATGGAAGACATTGTCATGGGAGAAACCTATGGAAGATAACAGAGATCAAATGAAATGTAATTGCATGGATCCAATTTAGCACCACACCTGTTTTAAGACACTAGTAAAAATCCCAATACAGACTACACACATAGCTTGTTTTATGGCATTTTGCAGATATTGCCTTTTTAAAAATTGAAAGTTTGTGACAACCTTATGTGGAGCAAACCTATGGGCAACATTTTTCTAACAGTTCAGATGATACCAAACATTTTTTAGCAATAAAATACTTTAGCTATGCACATTTTAAGCATAATGCTATTTCACATTTAATAGAATGCTGGTATATTTTTGGTACCAGGGATTGAACCCAGGGTACTTAACCACTGAGCCATATCCCCACCCTTTATTTATTTTTATTTTTGAATTTAATTTAATTTTTTATTTTTTGGGGGGTACTGGGGATTGAACTCAAGGGCACTAGACCACTGAGTCACATCCCTAGTCCTATTTTGTATATTTTTTAGAGACAGGGTCTCACTGAGTTGCTTAGCACCTCGTTTTTGTTGAGGCTGGCTTTGAATTCACAATCCTTCTGTCTCAGCCTCCTGAGCTGCTGGGATTACAGGCAAGTGCCACTGTACCCAACCCACAAACATAACTAAATAAATTTGGATGCTTTACTTTATTAGGAAATTTACTTTATTTCAGTGTTCTGGAAGTGAACCTGAAATCACTCTGAGATATGCCTTTTTTTTTATTACTGAGGGTTGAACCTGGGATTTGCACATGCTAGGAAGCACTCTACCACTGAATTACACCCACAGCCCTTTTAAAGTTTTATTTTGAGAGAGGGTCTCGCTAAGCCGCCCAGGCTGGCCTCAAACTTATCATCCTTCTGCCTCAGCCTCCCGAGTAGCTATGATTACAGGGGTATGCCACTGCACCTGCTGCCTGTTTCATTAGAACTGGAAAGGCAAGGTGTACTTTCCCAAAGTCAGAACAAGTTGGCAATGTGACAGGAGGAGACAGGTAGGAGGAAGAAAGAGATGATAGGAGACAACATGAGACAGTTTCAGTCAACTTACCAGTGGGGTTTTCTTTTATATAAAGAAGAAAAAAAAGTGACACTCCAGTATCCACACCTTGGTGGTAGTGACCCTCAGAAAGCAGAGCTGGCTGTTTGGATAGTGCGAGGCCACCCTTTATGCCAGCACCCTGGTCCCCAAGGTAGGTCAGGGGGCGGGCAGTTCCCTCATTGGTGGCTGATCTGGGTGTCTGCAGCTCACCTTCTCTTGCTTGTCCTCCCTCACCCATCTGTCGGTGCTATTGATCTCTCTTGGAGGCCAGGACCTTCCTGATCTGCATTTTTAGAAATATGTTCACCAAAGATAATACGCTGAATTAGAACTTATACCCAAGGCTCGGTGTAGATCAGTGGTAGAGCACTTGCTTAGCATGTGCTAGGTCCTGGGGTTCAATTCCTAGCATAATCCCCCCAAAATAGCCCCTAACATCCATTTTCAAAATCAGGCAACTGGGGGGCTGGGGTTGTAGCTCAGTGGTAGAGCACTTGCCTAGCATGTGTGAGACACTCAGCACCACATAAAAATAAATAAATAAAATAAAGGTATTGTGTCCATCTAAAACTAAAAAAATATTTAAAAAAAGAAAAAAATCAGGCATTAGAAGGGGTGGTGAAAAGGACATTGGGAAGGTACAAGTGGTGGAGGAACCCATAGCTACTTGGCTATGTCTTGCTTCCTAGGAAGGCATGGTGCCAATTTGGCAAGGAGTCTTGAACACAGGCAAGGAACATTCTATGCTGAGAATTATAGGCCAGAAATGGTGACCAGTGAACTGGGAGAAGAAAAAGAAAAATTATCCAGAAAAAAAGAGCAGATAAGATCCCATGTGACAGGCAACTTTCAAGATCTTCCTTTCCTCTTTCCCTAGCTGGGCCTTGAGTAAGCAGGTTTCCAGTGTTGATAAAAACTGCCTGCGCCTTTATGCTTCTGTCATATATCTGCTTTGAGCTAAGAGGCCCTCCACATGGGTGGGCAAATGAATAAGGGAGGAGAAAAAAAAGGGAAAATAATATTTGGTTTAATGTTTCCTTCAACAAACATTTTTTTTTGAAACTCACAGCTCAAAACTGACTCAGATACTGCATGCCAGCCTTCTAGCATCTGGAATGTTCATTGGCTGTTAAAAACTGGCTCAGACTCCAAAGGCCTTTCATGCTATCATTCTTAGATAAGACCCAAGATCAGACAAGGGGTTTTTGCAATAGTGACTTTTAACCCCAGGCTCTTTCTCTGTCTCTCTGTCCTGCAAGCTGGGGGCTGCCAAATGTCCCATTTCTGCGCCCCCACCCGGCCCCTCCCTGGCCGCCTAAGGGTGGCTGAGCTGGAGAGAAGGGACGAACGTCAGGGGCCCCCCGCTGTACCTGGGGTACTATCTGGTAGCCCCGCTAAAGCCTTGGGCCACGATCACAGCGCCGGCGATAGTGAGGCACTGGAAAACTGCAGGCTGAGCCTGCTTTGTCCCTGGTGCGGAGCTCTGCTGTGAGCGCCAGGGCCTGACCGGCAGCGGTGCGGAAAGCGGATCCCAGGGTGGGCAGGCAGGCAGTTGCTCTCTTTCCGGCTGCCCCAGGTTGGGAAACTGGATCGAGTGGGTCTCACTCCGCTGTCGCCTGGGCCTTTTCTCTCCAGGGAGGGGATGGGGAAGCAGGCCCAACCCTGGGCACTCACCAGGCGGGTGACTTCTCTCCGCGGCTAGAAGGTCAGGTAGAGGACCTTGGGGAGTGGAAGCCCCACCTGGAGCACTGCGGCGGGGTAGGTGGATGACCGCAGGCCTGGAGACAGGTGGGGTTGGCGACCCCGCTCGCTGGCCCTTCCCTCTCCCTGGGCCAAAGTTACACTCTTCCTCTCCTGCGGCTGGAAGAATCCTTCAAAGTCACCCGCGGCAGAGATCGGGTGGGGGTGGGGTGGGTAGAGGCTTAGGGCACAAGAAACCTAAGCTTTGGAGTTTGGTCAGATATCTAAAGTTCATCTCTTACTTAAGCAAACAACAAGAGGTTATTAAAATGCCTAAAAGATAGGGTTCTGGTTAAACAAATAGGTTAAAAAGGAAAGAACAAAGCAGTTAAACAAATCCTCCCTCTTCCCTAGTCAGGAAGACCCTGAAAGCTGGAGGTCAACTCTTGCAAAACTTCTCTTTGGTGGGGGAAGAGAAGCGGCTTTGATTTCATTTAAAAATTACGGGAATAAATGATCCTAAGAAGCATCCAGACTCATATTCCCCATCCCTGATCCTGCCACCTGATCATTCATACTTTCTGGTATGGATGTTTAAAAGATTTTAAAATTCTCTTTTTGCAGCGCTGGGGATGGAACCAAGGCCTCACATGTGCTAGGCAAGCGTTCTACCATTGAGAGCACTGAGCTACAGCCCCAGCCTCTAAGAGAATTTTTTTTTAAGTAAGAGGAAAGCAGTGTGGAGATTCCTTAGAAAATTTGGAATGGATCCACCATTTGACCCTGCTATCCCACTCCTTGGCCTATACCCAAAGGACTTAAAATCAGATTGCCTCAGTGATGCAGCCACATCAATGTTCATAGCTGCTCAATTCACAATAGCTAGATTGTGGAACCAACCTAGATGTCCTTCAATAGATGAATGGATAAAGAAACTGTGGTATATATACACAATGGAATATTAGCCATAAAGGAGAATAAAATTACGGCATTTGTAGGTAAATGGATGATGTTGGAGACTATTATGCTAAGTGAGATTAGCCAATCCCAAAAATCCAAAGGCCGAATGGTCTCTCTGATAAGTGAATGATGATGCATAATGTGGGGTGGAATGATGGCAAGAACGGAGAAAGGATAGAGAGCATAGAGGGAAGGGAGGGGTGGGGTTGAGGTTGGGGGGTAAGAATAATAACAGTATGTGTGACAGACATCATTGCCCTGTGTACATGTATGAATGCACAGATGGGGTGACTCTACTTTGTGTACAACCAGAAAAACAATTGCTGTACTCCATTTATGTTCAATGAATCAAAAAATTAAATAAAGAGAAAAAAAAAAGAGTAAGGGAGAGTGGCAGACAGAATGGTACCAGGTTCCAGATACTGGAGAAGGAATTATCTGTCCAGGTGAAGTGAGGGAACCTTCTGGGGTGATGAGAATGTTCTGTATACAGACAGAGGCTTCAGTTGCACAGGTGAATGTTAAAACCATTCAATGGTAAATTTGAGATTCATAGATTTTATTGGATGTATTGATTCCAAGATCTGCATTACCCCATTATTTATATCTTTCAATCTAGTGTTCCATTTTCCTGCTATTTGAACTATACTAAAATCCCTTAGAACCCTAAAGCACCATTAATTTGGCATTCTAACTTTTCATTCACTAAGGAGGAAGGGCTAGAAATTAACATCTAAAAGAACAAGAAAGCTGCATACAATGGAGCAATCTTAGCTAAAATCTTGTGTTGTTTGCAATGCTGGGGATGGGGAAACACTTAAAATTTCTTCTTTAGCACTAGGGAATCTCCAGGATTACTGTTAATACTCCCCCTCCCTTTCTCTTTTTCCAGGGCCTCATGCATGCTATACAATCATGCTACTGCTGAGTCACATGCTGAGCCTTGCTATACTTCCCAAGAAGTTTCTTCTTATCCATGACTTCTCTACCACTTCAGTGCTAATGACTATCCCTATCTCATCTCTCAGCCTAGCTGTCTCCTGGTGTTTTCTTCATAAGAAAGTTTTAAACAGCAAATTAAATTTACATAACAATAAATAGCTATTCTGTTTATGTATTTCTTCTTGAATGTGTTTAGTAATAAGTCTTTGAAGGTATTTGACCATTTTGTCTTTGCCATTGACTTTATCGGCACAAGGTTGTTTATAATATTCCCGTTATCCTTTTATTATCAATCAGTAGTAGTGTCATCTCTCTTATTTCCTTTTTTCTCTTCTTGGTACTGGGGATTGAACCTAAGGATGCTTTACCACTGAGCCATATCCTCAGTCTTTTTTATTTTTCATTTAAGGAAGGGTCTTACTAAGTTGCCCAGGCTGATCCTTCTCCCCTCAGCCTTCCAAACTGCTAGGATTACAGGCATGCATCACCGTACCCAGCTTTCTCTCTCATTTCCAATACTAGTAATTTGCCTTTCTTTTTAAAAATCAGTCTCACTAGAGGCTTATTAACTTTATTTAATTTTCTCAAAGAAACAGCTTTCAATTTCAATGATTTTCTCTATATTTTTTACTCTTTTATTGTGGTACTGGGGAGGAAACTAAGGTCCTCCCACATGATAGGCAAACTCCCTACCTACATTCCCAGCCCTTTTCAAAAACTATTTTTATTTTGAGCCGAACATGGTGGTTCATACCTATAATCCCAGAGACTCAGGCAGTTGAGAGGCAGGAGGATGGCTAATTTGAGGCCAGCCTAGACAGTTTAGTGAGATCCTGTTTCAAAAAATAAAATAATCTGGATGTGATGGAGCATGCCTCCCTGTAATCCCAGTGACTCAGGAGACTGAGGCAGGAAGATCAGAAGTTTGAGGCCAGTCTCAGCAATTTAGCAAGGCCCTAAGCAATTTAGTGAGGCCCTAAGCAATTTAGTGAGATCCTGTTTTAAAATAAAGAGGCTGGGAATGTGGCTCAGTGGCTAAGCGCTCCTGGGTTCAATCCCTGGTACCAAAAATAAATAAATAAAATAAAAGGGCTGGGGATGTACCTTAGTGGTAGAGTACTCCTGAGTTCAATCTTCAGTACTGCAAAAAAAAATTTTTTTTGAGACAGCGTCTTGCTACATAGCCCAGGCTGGCCTCCAATTTGCAATCCTCCTGCCTCAACCTCCTAAGTAGCTAGAATTATGGGTGTGTGTCACTGTCCTGGGCTCTTTTCTATTTTCCATTTCACTGATTTCAACTCTGACCTTTATAATTTCCTTTCTTCCACTTACTTTGAATTTCATTTCTTTTTTGAATTTCTTAAGGTGGGAGGTGAGGCCATTTATTTGAGACCTTTCCTTTCTACTGGGAGCATTCAGTGCTCCAGAATTCCCACTTATTTCTCATTCTGTTCAAAACACTTTCTATAATTTTCTTTTTGAGTACTTTTTTGACTCCTGTTGTTGAGAAGTGTGTTGTTTAGTTTCCAGTAACTGGATTTCCCAGAGATGCTTCTATTACTGATTTCTAATTTTATTCCATTGTGGTCAAAGAACATAGTTTGTTCGACTTGAAACCTTTAAAAAAAGTTTTTGAGTGTAGTGCAGTGTGCACGCCTATAATCCCAGAGGCTCTGAAGACTGAGGCAGGAGGGTTGTAAATTCAAGACCAGCCTCAGCAACTTAGCAAGATCCTGTCTCAAAAGAAAAAAAAAGATCTTAGGATGTGACTCAGTGGATAAGAGCCCCTGGGTTCAATCCCTGATACCAAAAAACAAAACAATAAACCTTTTTGACTTAAAACAATGGAAATTTAATTTCTCACAATTCTGGATGACAGAAGGTGATTGACATTAGACTATTATCAGAGTGTTGGCAGAGGCATTCTCACTCCATAGAATCTAGAAGAGAATCATTCCTTGCATCTTCTAGCTTCTAATGGTTGCTGGTATTCCTTGGTTTGTGCTGTGTGTCTGTTGTGCTGGGGTTTGAACCCAGGGATGCTCTACCACTGAGATATACTCCCAGTCATCGAGACAGGGTCTCACTAAATTGCCCAGGCTAGCCTTGACCTCCCACCTTAAGAAATTCAAAAAAGAAGAGTAGCTGTGATTACAGGTATACACCATCATATCTGGCTGGCATCTTTAAAATTTATTAAGACTAGTTTGGTGTCCCAGAAATTGTTCTTTTTTTGTGGACTGGGAATCAAACCTAGGGCCTTGTGCATGCTAGGCAAGTGCTCTACCACTGAACTATCCCCCATACCTCTAATCTATCTTGATAAATGTTCTTTGTGCATTTGAAAAGGATGTACATTTTGCAGTTGTTTGGTGGAGTGGTAAATGTCTATTGAAAATTTTATTCAAATTTTCTATATCCTTACTGATTTTCTGTAAATTTGTTCCGTTAATTATAAACATAGGTGATAACTCTGAATTTGTTCATTTCTCCTTGCATTTTCATCAGCTATTGCTTAATATATTTTAACGTTATGTTATTAGGCATATAAACATTCTTTATGAATTTCCTCTTGTATGATATTAAGATAGCCATTCCAGCTCTTAGTGTTAGCATGGCGTATCCTTTTGTCGCCCCTTACTTTTTAACCTATTTCTTTATGTTTAAAGTAGATTTCTTGCAGGCAGCATAGATTGTATTCTTTGATTTCCAACACCTGTTCAGGTATCTGGGGTATCCAAGAAATTCTTAACTCTCCAGGCCACTCACTTTCTTCTGGGAGGCTGTAATAACAAGAGCATTTCTCATAACAAGCCACATTTGCTTTCTATCATCTCCACCCTGGAGGAGATAATAGACAGGAATTAGTTCTACTTCTGCAGGCAGTTTTTCAGATAACAGGTACATACAAACCTATGGCAACTCCCCAGGCTGTACCAGATTTGGTCACAGTGGACCAACCTCACCCATGGAGGATTACCCACGGCTACTTGAGAAGTACCAAAGTCTACACTGGAGGTGGAGGGGGGTAAGTAAGAGAAAACTAATTTTTTTCTTTTTTTTTCTGCTACTGGGGATTGAACCCAGTGGTACTCTACCACTGAGTCACATCCCTAGCCATTTTTATTTTGAGATAGGTTCTTGCTAAGTTGTTTAGGCCTTGATAAGTTGCTGAAGCTGGTCTTGAACTTGAAATCCTTCTGCCTGTCTCCTGAACGGCTGGATTACAGGCATGCACCACCATGTCCAACAAAAATTAATTTATATAGAGGAAGATATTATTGATTAAAAAAACACGTTTTCCACTTCAAGAAAATGTTTCAAGTAAGAGTGAAGGTAAAGGACTAACTTAAGATACTGCAGCCAAGACAGACCAACTGGGAATGAGGAACATGCCCCCAAAAGGGTAGGAAGCACTTGCTGTATGCCCAGTGGATTGATTTCCTATTTATGCTGTAACAAATTACCACAAATTTAATGGCTTAAAGCAACACAAATCTATTCTCCTACCACAAAAACAAACAAACATAAACTTCAGAAAGCAATGTTGGGTAAAAAGTGGTTCTGCAAATGCTCTCCAGCCTGTGAGTACAGCTTGAATAGCTCTGTTATATTGTTCCAGTTTTTAAAATAACATGATACTCATTTATCATAAAAGAAATTAAGAAGTGGGGTGGAAGGAGTAGTGAGGGGAGGGGAAAGACATTGAAAGCTTGGGGTGGTCAGCTCTTGAGGCTGGAATGCTCAGACCCCAGTGCACATTAACAATATGAAGAATGATGGAGGTTCTGATAATTTATCACGAAGATTAATGTATTTAGGGAGTATGAGGTTAAAACTCATCAGTAACTGGACTAACCAGGGACTTACCTTACCCTGACTTATTTCAAGGACAACTATCTTATGACTTCAAGTCATTTAACCTGTTCCATTCCATGAAGTAGAATCAACTGAAGTCACGGAAATCTCCTTTTAGAGTGCAAGTGGAATGTTACCAAACTCCCTGCAGAGGAATGACAGTCTTAGGCTGGGTCTTATTAATTAAAAGTTACTTAAAAATACATATTGATGCTTTCTATTTTCCACAAAACTCAAAAGGAGTATACATATGTAACAACAAATCCCATTATTATGTACAACTGTAATGCACCAATAAAAAATGTGGTGTGTAAAAAAATTCAGCATGGATTAGGGATACAATTGCTGCTTTCCATAAAACATAAAAACAGGTATTAAAGTCATGAAAATCTAATGTGTTATAAGATACATTTAAAAATACCACATGAAAGCTATTCAGTAGTAAATAAGTTTTTACTTCTACCATGTATTTTCCCTCAATTCTTAAAAGCCAGGAAAGGGCTGGTGGTATATAGCTCAGTGACAGAGGCTTACCTAGCTTGTGCCAGGCCCTGGGTTCAATCCCTAGCCCTGAGGGGGAAAAAAACAGAAGCAAGCATGTTGAGGATTTTAAAGTTCTGGAGGGGGAAAGAACCCAGGTCAGTGCATGCTCTGGTTTATTCTCTAAATTTAAATGTTTCTTCAATAACAAATAGAAAGATTAATCTCACATTGGAAATGTACACATTAGTATATAAACCTAATAGTTTTGTTGGCTGTAACAGGTTGCACTTGTAGTTTGAGTTCTCTAGAACAATTTACCAGAACAAAATACTCACCCATTAAGAAATAAGTGAGGATAGGGGGATGGAGGGGGATGGAGGGAGAGGGAGGGAGAGAGGGGGAGAAGTGGAGGGTGAGAGAGAGGGAGAACAACCTTACTTTTTTTTTTTTTTTTACCAATCTTCACTACTGATTTAACCAATGACCTTCGGCAAGTACATTTCTCAAATATCTTGAAAATGTTTATGATGCACTCAAAGTCCCTCCATGACACCACATAACCACTATGGCATTAATATACTCAGGACTCAAATAGAATGAATATTATAAAATACATATACTTAAGTGATGTCTTCTGAACCTCATCACTGTAGATAGGATCCATTTCCCTGGTGATTTTTAATGACGATCCTAAGGTCTTTATCTTACCAGCCTGATAAAATGGTTTCTGGGTCAAATCCAAATACCCAGAGTTCTTTGGCTCCAGTATTGACATGAATCATGAATCCGTGCTTCTAAACATCCAATCTCTCCTTCTCCTCCTCTTCCCTATCCTCCCACCATCTGTTTGTTTTCATTTAGTGAATATGATTTTTAAATATAAAAGGAACACAGGTAAGATATTCTAAAGACATTATGTGAAAATAAAAAATTACCACACTGACAGAAGTTAGCAGTTTTCATAATTTAATGAAAAAGTATTGGTAAAAAGGTGACATTTGAAAAAAGACTGAGTTTATCTTGAAAACTGGACTATATAAGACAAAATGAAAAAATTAACAAAGGTTAAGAGGTAATACTTCAAACAACAACAAAATGTAGCAAATGCATTTTGGGGCAATTGAAATGTATACAACTGAAGGCTCCTTCATTTACCTAGGAAAATCCTGTAAAAATATTACCACTATTATTTCCCTGACTGGAATGATATTTTACTCCATTCTCTCCCTATGGCATTACATATGGAATTTGGCTGAAGCACTATTTTGATGTTTACTTTTCCTCCCACTCACTCAGAATGGAAAGGCATGAAAGGACACAGGCTACCACACTGGCCTCTAACATAAGGAGTTTAAAACACAGCTCCATTATAATTTCGTTACCATGAAAGTGTCAAATTAATGTCTACCCCAGGAGAACTCAAAGAAAAAACACAGAAATCTAGTGTATGAATAAAGGAAATTATCTTTCTCACTTTTCCATTCAAACAAAATACAGGACACCTACCACACATGTTATGGCATGTTCACACATGTACATAGGCACAAAAGAAACATTTAGAAGATGTAGCCAAAGGAGAGGCAAAATACAGAAGTTTTCAGAAAACGAAAGGCAGAGGAACCGATTAACAAGGCTTTAAGAACAAAAGTGGGGGAGAGGAAAACTGCCAAGTCTTCCACATTGATGGAGAGAGGGCCCCTGCCTCCACTGACTGGCACCTACTGCAGCTGGATTGTTTCACCAGTAAGAAACTTTAAAAATTGAAAATGGCCACTTTTGTCTGAAACTTCCCACTATATTTTCCCAAACTAGAAGAAAGAGAATATCAATTTAAGGCTAAGAAGAAAAGAGAGCTGAGAATTGTAGTCTGCTTCACAGTTTAAAAATGGCACCTTCCCCCTTTCTTAAATGGAAAGCAGACATGTTTTATCCCCTCCTCCCAAAATGTAACTATTCTCTTCCTCCGGACATTAATCAAGGCTGAGAGTTTGGGAACAGGGTAGAAGCAACTTCTGAAAAAACAGCTCCAGCCTTTTTGTTTGGAAAATTGTCTTGGATTCAAAATTGATACAAAGCTAAATTATATCCATGTGTTAAACACATGCTTTCAAATTCTGTTTGACAATAAAAATCTGTTTCAAAATTAAAGCAGGTAAGAATACTTAACCTCTGTGTATTATATTTTAATTATACCTCAATAAAAATTTTATAAACATTAAAGCAGGTATACAAAAACTGTCAGCCAAACTCATTTTAGTCAAACTTATTTGAAAACAACACAAAAACCCTGACCTGGTACAAATATCCCAGATATGGTCTCACTTTGGGAAAGGCTCTGGGATCCTTCACAAATGCCTAAACAGAGAGAATCAGAGCATTTTTCTTGGAAGTAGTACTTCTGTACTTTTGTAAACACTATCCACAAGTTAGCTTTTTATGCTTGTTAGCTGGGTGAAAAAGAGTTATAAGTGCGTCCCCAACAAGCAGGTCTAGGAACAGGCACTGGACACTTGTAAGCATTAGGAGAACTGACTCAGTAAGTTATGATACTGTGAAAAGAACTCAACCTTGCACAAAGCAAAGGAAGAGGGTAGTGAGTCTGACAGTATCTGAGAATTGTTGGTTTCTTTGTCTCTCCCCTGAAGAGGGTTTAGAGACATCAGTGGAGTTAGAAACTTTCTACAAGCAGGAGCTCTGGGACTCACATGCTGTAGCTTTGAAAGATAAGTATTTTTAGTGTCTGATAATCATGGTCTCTTGAATATCCATTAACAATGCAAAGACTTAATACACAGATTCATCAACATGTTAATGTATCTGGAAAGCTGCCCTCAAGTATTTACTGAGCAAATACTTTGGACCCACTGTTTCCAATAGCTTCTGACAAACAAACCTCTGGACAACCTGAAATTCTTGTAATGTGCTTGTATAAACTAGACTTGAAACCTTTTCCAAAACTGCAATCCAATTTATTGTGGAAAAATGCACAATTTTCCCTGCAATTCCTCCTAATATTATGCTAGAACCCTTTTGGTGTATGGATTTTCCCCAAAATATGGGGCAAAGGCAGTGTTTGGGTTAAACTTGGGAGTTTCTAATCACCTTTGCATTGAACTGTGAGAGAGAGGATGTGCCTTGCTTTTACCATGACAATCACGTTTAGAATCATGGGGAGGATTTTCCCTGTCTGAGCTATCTCTTCTTACCCTGGCCTTTTCTTTATTTCCATCACTTTCTGCTTCAGAATCACTAAGCTCTAGATCTGGGCAATATCCATCATTTTCCTGATATGAAGCTTTTCCTGCAGATCGCCTGAGAAGCTGCCTACCCCAAAACTGCTCTTTTGGGCTCACATTCTTGGTTGGCTTTACACAACATTGGAGATCTTCAGGGGTCCTCATCCACCTATTTGTGGCCTCTTTAAAGGACCTGCCAAAGTGTTCCGTGGTGGACTTTCTAATGCTTCCCTGACTGGCCAAGTGGGAACTAAGCATGGATTCCTCACTTGAGCTATCTTTTTGGATGACATTCCCAGACCAGCCACCCTCCACACCATTGGATTTGGCAAACATAGAGTTAGTCTGACTCTTCCCATTCCCAACTGAAGACTGTTCATGAAGGGCAGCCTGAAGGGCCAGAGGTTTCCCCAGTGACTGCCCATGATAGAACTCTGTAGAGGGAGCTCTCCAAGCAGGACTGGAATCTTTTGCTTCACTCCGAGAATGGCTGAGACTGGCCAGCAAACAGTTACTCTTGCTCTCTAGTGGATGTCTTGGAAAGGATTTCACTTTCATTTCTAGTGGCTCCTGAGGCACCTGCATGCTCCTTTTATTGTGAACAGGGGAGCCGCTGCCAGGAGAGCAGGGTTGGTGATCAGCCTCTGTGGAGCTGTTTTTGCAGTCTTCTGGGGTTGATCTGGGCATTTTTAACTTTAAGGTAATTCTTGGTGGTGGGTAAAACAATGAGTTTTCTAGTGCATTTGTCAAAGGAAGTCCTGAGATCAAAAAGAAAGATTCATTTTAGCAACTGATTTAAATAAACAGCATACATGCTTATGGTAGAATGAGTTCACCTACCCAATTCTTCCACAGGTCTAATGAGCATCTGTCTTTGATATGTTAGTACATCATTGTATAGCAGCTAAAGAGAGCTGAACTAGAAGATGGGGCCCAGAGTGCTACAGATGAAAGACTCAGCAATGCTACTGTTCCATGGCTCCCAACATTTATACCTTTGTTTCTCCTATCTGTAAAATTATCACAAAGACTAGTGTACTGCCTCCTACATCCCCATCTCTGCTCCTTTCATTTCTGAAAAGAATGTCACTAGCAATGACTTGGAACAGGCTTTCCCTACCTGTGTGTATCTGTGTGTGCACTCACAGTACTTAAGATGTGCCTCAAACACATATTTCAAATGCTTTCCTCCCTTCTCTCCTGGCCCTCCTAAAGCAAGTCAACTACAAATTCTCTGAAACATAGCACAGGTTTTAGTGTATAAAGAATATTTTTGTATTTCAGCCTGGCATTAGAAGTGATGGTGGGTGGTTCCTGCAAATCTTATGTCCTTAACCTGGAATAATTTCCTAACTACAAATGAACATTATGGAGATGTGGGGAGGTTGTGTACTATAGGTAAGATCAGCAGGAAAGAATCACAACACTTCTGCCACTGGACTGGTTATAGGCATGGCCTGGGGAGTTTTAGTAGTTACCTGGTTAAGTTACCCTATGATTATAATTAGAACTGGTCTTCCTCTCTTTATTATTTTTTTTCCTCCCTCCCTCCTCTTTATTATTTTTTGAGTGCTCTTAAGTTAAAAAAAGCACTACCAATTACTCCTTGCATATGAATTTAACCGTTGCCCATTGTCATCTCACTATAGACTCATGAGATATAGAGAGGACAGCTCTTGGGTGTCCCAAAGGGCAGCATGTATTCTACAAGGGTCCAGGTTTAAAAGCCACAGCCCCCATCCCTTCGAGGACTTGACACTTGTTGATTCTGCAAACCATAATCAGAAGCCTTGGGGCTGGGGCCAATCTCCTTGGCATGCAGGGACTCTTTCCTATTATCTTTTGGTTCTTGTCTTGCCAGTCATGCTGCCCTGTGGCTGAGTAGCCCTGCTGTCTCCTGCTATACAACTCTGTGACCCATGATACTCAGGAATACCCCAGAGCCTCTGATGCCTACTTGATACCTCATTTCTGAGTGTTTCTCGTGGTCTATGGCTGGCCCTTGGCAGGAGCTGATTCTGCATATCCTGCCTAGTCACCCCTAGTTACCCAGGCTCTGTCATTTACCTCTGTTAAGTAAGGCACAGGGAGGTGACAGAATTAACTGAATATGACTGTTATCATTCCAGCTAAGCTCCCATGTTTTGGGCACTGTAATTATGCTCACCTGTCTCTAACCAAGTGGGATGTGTACCCAGGAGGAAGGGATTCCATCTTGCTGACTGCTTTACCTTCTAGCTCAGTTCTTAGAACCTAATAGGTGCTCAATATTTTTGAATACATGAAAAAACAAGATCTCTTAGCTTCTAGCTAAGGATTTGTTTTAACAGACTACTGTAGAGTAACCCTAGAATTAAATGTTTTCTGGAAATGGATTCAATCCTATTAATTTCTAAATGAATTTGATAATCACAGGATAATTTCTTGGCTCCATCTAATGGCTTCAAGTATCTCTCTTGGATCTAGATGATCTGCTGTAGACTTCAAACACCCACAACCATACCCTGGAATTGCTTGCCTCATGAGCTGACACTGAAATAAGTCATGTTAACATCAGGACTGGACTAAAGCAAATGAGATATGACAAGAGTTTAAAAAGTTTTTAAATGAAAAAATTGGCATAAAGTTTAAATGGATAAAATAATATGTACAGAATTTATATATTTGCCAGGATAATTTTAATATACTAGTTACCTTCAGCAATTTCTTGGTTAATAAGCTGGACTTGCAAACCGAAGATCTGTTCCTGTATTTTGTTGTGTGACAGTTTCAGCTTCTCTCGCCTGCTAATCATGTAGCACAGATTTCGGACCTGAAAGCCCAATCCCCAGCAAATAAGAGTTGTTTGTCATGTTAAGCAAACAAGGCAACTGAAATTGGTTAACCAAAATGAAGACTACTAAGGTCAGGTAGGGGTTGGGGTGAGGAGAGAAGGTAGGACCCAAGAGCCACAGTTTAAGAGCAGCACTCCCCAGGAATTCACACAACATGGTCAATTTTAGTGGCATGATTCCCGTATCAATCAGCAGCATAAGCAAAGTGCCTTCTGAAACCTACTATCCCTGCAGTGTCACGGGCTTGATATTTATATACACATCCGGGCTGGGAAGATGGCTTAACAATTCAGCTTTCCCTTTAGGTCCCTGAGTTTTCTTTCTTTCTTTTTTTGGTACTGGGGATTGAACCCAGGGGCACTCCACCACTGAGCCACATCCCCAGCCCTATTTTGTATTTTATTTAGAGACAGGGTCTCACTGAGTTGCTTAGGGCCTTGCTAAGTTGCTGAGGCTGGCTTTGAACTCGTGATCCTCCTGCCTCAGCCTCCCAAGTGCTGGGATTACAGGCGTGCGCCACTGCACCCGGCTCCACTACAATTTTCTACTGAGTGCTGGACTAGCAGGAGAAAGGTCTGTTGGGAAGAGTGGAAATGGCTTTTTTATGTTTACATTTTCAACTTAGCCAAGTTTCCACAGCCACAAAAATAAAATTCTCACTCTCTCATACTTCTCACCCTGACAAATTACTCAACCTTTCTGTGCCTCAGTTTATTCACCTGCAAATAGGAATGATAATAATAGCATTTTCCCCATAAGCATTTAGGACTAAATGAATATTTATAAAATGCTTAGAACAGTGTTGGTAATAATAGTTTCAAGTTTAAAAGTGAGTCAAATCTTATAGTTTCTTTTCAAATTTTGATATCAGGGGGAAATAAAAAATCAAGCCATTTCTATAATTATATTCAATTTTAAATTCTCTAGGGTAAATAGTACTGAACCTATCTCTGAACTCCTGAAACCCCTAATGTAGAAGATACTTGAAAAATGTATCTTGAGTTAAATGATCTGGTGGAGTAGCTCCCAACCAGGGGCAATTTTGACCCCCAGAGGAAATGTGGTAATTTGGAGAAATTTTTGGTTGTCACAACTAGATGTATATGAGCAGTGCTATTGGCATCTACTGGGTAGAGGTCAGTGAAAATGTTAAACATCTGAATGCCTATGCTGGGCACAGTAGCACATGAATGTAATCCTAGCAACTCAGGAGGCTGAGGCAGGAGGATTGCAGGTTTGAGGTTAGCCTCAGTCACTTAGTAAAAGCCCTAAGGAATTTTGTGAGACTATCTCAAAATAAAAAAAAAAAATAAATAAAAAGAGCTGGGGATATAGCTCAGAGGAAAACTGGGCAAAATCCCCAGCACCAAAACAAAGAAAACAAAAACTTATGAGGCCACCTATAACAAAGGGAAGCCTGCTACAACAAACACCTATCCAGCCCAAAATGTTAATAGTGCTGAGATGGGGTATGGGGGCACATGCCTGTAATCCCAGCAACTGGGAGGCTGAGGCAGGAGGACTGCAAATTTGAGGTCAGCTTCAAAAACTTCATGAGACCCTATCTCAAAATAAAATAACAAAATAAAAAGGGATGGGATGTGACTCAGTAGTAGAGTTCAATCCCCAGTACCACAAAAACAAACAAAACAAAACAAAACCCCACTACCATCCCCAACAAAAAACCCAAATGTCAAGAGTGCCAAGTTTCAGCCTGGTGCAATGACATACACCTGTAATCTCAGCGACTTGGAAGGCTGAGGCAGTAGGATCACAAGTTTGAGACCAGTCTCAGCAACTTAGCAAGCCTTTAAGCAACTTAGTGAGAACCTATCTCAAAATAAAAAATAATAAGGGCTGGGGATGTGGCTCAGTGGTAAAGTGGCCCTGAGTTCAACCCTCAAAGGAATGCCAAGCTTTAGAAACCCTGATCTAGTGCTTTACTGAACAAAATTCACTTTTTTCCCCAGCCTAAAGTCTCATAAATGTGTCAGTAAAGTATAGCTGAGCCAGTTTAGGCTCCACAGTGAATACAAAGTAAACCAAATGAGAATTTATTTCAAATTTCAAATTCACTGAGCATATGTGTGAGGACTCTCCAATCCCCTGAATGTGCCTGTCAAAATTTAAAGAGAGCCCAATGTCTGGGGCCACAGTGAGATCAGAAAATAAGGACATGCAGAAGACTACACTACAATGAGCTTGTCATTTTAAAACTAGAAGTGGTACCTCCATCTCTATGCAGAACTGAGATCAGAGGTAATAACCTTACCCGCTCCAGGTCCTGCCGCAGGTGCATAAACATTCTCATGCGAGTGTGAATGCTTTCCTCTTTTGGTTGTACTAGGCCATTTTCTTCTTCCTCCTTCGGAGGGAATAATGGCTTATTGAAGTTGCTTTTGCGCTTCAGTTTCCAGTAGTTATAGATAAAGTCCACGGTTAATATGGGCAGCCCAAGCTCGGCAGCCACATCTTCCACTTGGACCAAGGAATAGAACTCCTCTTCCAGCTCCCGAAGCTTCTGTGCCCTCAGGCTTGTTTTCTCACTTTTGGCCTGGCTCTGCTCGGCAGCTCTATGGTAGGGGTACTCGACCTCCCCAACTTTCTGCCTGTTTTGGCTATGCTTGAGGCAGTATGACTTGAACTTGACTTCGTCCCCCTCATCTAGGATGGTCTTCATCTCTAGGCCGTGCTCAAAGGCACAGGTGACATGGAAGGCAGTAATGCAGCTTTTCACAGAGCACTGCAGGAAGAAAGGATGTGTTAAAGTATCAAGGTAAGTGAGAAAAGGAGAGCCCTATGTCTCTTGGCCTAAACTGAGTGCTTACAGGAAGCAAAGGAAAGATAGGGAGCTGGGGGAAGGCTGGTCCTAAATTGACCATAATAGATGCTGTACAAGTAACTTAGGAAACTTGATCCTACAGAATATAGCAAAACCGAATTGTATAACACCCTTTTTAACATTTTAGTTCAAGCATTCAAACCTTCAGTTTTACTTACTTACTTTTTTGTTTTTGATACTGGGGATTTAACTCAGGGGCACTTTACCAATAAGCTACATCCTGAGTCCTTTTTAGTTTGAGACAGGGTCCCATTAAGTTGCTTAGGGCTTCACTAAGTTACTGGGCAATCCTTCTGCCTTAGCCTCCTGAGTTGCTGGATTACAGGTGTGTGCTATTGTGTCCAGCTTTTTTTTTTCAGGTACTTGGGATTGGACCTAGTGCCTTGCTAGGTAAATCCTCTACCTCTGAGCTATATCCTTGAACCTTTTCTATTTTTATTTTGAGACAGGGTCTCTCAGGCTGGCTTTGAACTTGTGATCCTCCTGCTTCAGCCTCCGAAGTAGCTGGGATTACAGTATAAATCTGTGCCACCATGCCCAGCTAAGCCTTTAGTTTTTCTAAGCCTTCAGCAACTCATGGAAACACTTATTTGGTCTCTTTTCTGGTCTCCCATATCACCCTATATAGACTTCTATAGTGGTACTTTTCCCACTGTCAGGTCCCTGGCCATAGATCCTAAAGATAGAAGCTGTGTCATTCATTTTGGCAATCACCATCAATTACTGAATAAGTGGTTGATCAGAAAATGCTTTTGATGTGGTGTGAGTCTCTCACTGAGTAGTGCTTCAGATCATCAACTGTTGCAAATTGTTTTGTTTTTAGTCTATTTGTTTCCCATCCTATAACTAGCAGCCTATTGTAGCAGCAAAGTTATACACCATGGTCATTTCCCCACTGTCCTTTGATTTTTTTTTTGCTCTCATTTCTTGAGAGTTTGGGTGCTAGTGGAAGATAAGTGTGAGTCCAAGAAATTGTCAGTGACCAAAAATAAATGGGAAAGTGTTAAAACATTAAAAAAAAAGAAAAAGAAAATGCTTTTGAACAAATGAAAATAAAAACAAAGTCAATATTATTGTCAGAACATCCATTGGTTTTAAAAAAGTCATAGAGGGGTGTGTGGCGTAGAGGTAGAGCAGTTGCCTAGTGTGCAGGAGACCCTGGGTTTGATCCCCAGCACTACAAAAATAATAATAAATAAAAATATTTTAAAAGGTCATATGGCACATGCCTGTAATCCCAATGGCTCTGGAGGCTGAAGCAGGAGGATTGAGAGTTCAAAACCAGCCTCAGCAAAAGTGAAGTGCTAAGCAACTCAGTGAGACCCTGTCTCTAAATAAAATACAAAATAGGGCTGGGAAGTGGCTCAGTGGTCAAGTGCCCCTGAGTTCAGTCCCTGGTGCCACCCCCAAACTCAGAAATTCTAATATCTAAGTAACCCAACTTCTAGAAATTATTCATATAATTCATTAATTGAGCTGTTCAACACAGTGGTCAACTAGCCACGAATGTCTACTTAAATTTTATATTAGTTAAAATTGGGCTGGGAATGTAGTCCAGTGGTAAAGCACTTGCTTAGTACATGCAAGGCCCTGGGTTCAATCCCCAGCACTACAAAAATTTTAATTAAAATTACAGACAATGAAAAGTGTAGCTCTTCAGTTATACTAGCCACATTCCAACCATATGAGACACACAGATAAAAAACATCTCCATTAAAAGCTCTATTAAATAGTGCAGCTATAGCCATTCTGAACGTGTTTATAATATTCTGCCATTCATTCATAGATTTACAATATTTTTAAGACATTACTATGGAGTACACAGTGAACATTCATAGGGAGGCAGAGTAGAAAGAATCTGGTCCATGATAGCTGCATTCTTGTACTTCAATTAGTTTTAATTGCTGTATATTGTGATTACAATGTTACAGTTTTCCAAGGATTTAAAATACAGGGGTGCACTTGTATGATTATGTAGAAGAGGGGAAAGCAAGAGAGGAGTTGTTTCTAAGGAAATATTGGGAATTTTCATGTTTAAAGCTAAGTATCATCTCTTTTGGAAGCCTACCTCTGGAGGGCACTATGTGTTGAGGTTTTGACAATTAAACATAGAGAATGACCGTGGATATGAATAAAGACAGAAAATATGCAAAGCCTGACAGATCTCCTTAGATACCTAAGAGAAAATTGGCAAACATCACAAAGCTTTAATGGGGAAGATTTCATTTAAACTAATTTCACAGGATAAAGAATTCCAGGAATGTAATATAATTCTAATATCATCTAATCTAATCTCACATTTATTATTGTTTGAACTTCCTCTATAGTACTTGATTTTAGATCTTCAATCCTCTCCCCTTCATCTTCCAAATAAGAGGTATTTCCACAGACTTGGCAAGCCTCATGAAAATGAGGATAATGAAAATCCAAGACATACTTTTATCTGATACCTTTTATTATCACTTGGATAAGAAACTAGTCAGACATTTAAAAAACAAGTAGTAAAAGGCATTCTTTATTTAGCAAAAGATTAAAAGTGTTGGCCATAGTGCTCTTTTGCTGTTTAATAACAGGTACAAATATGGGAAGAAAAAACAAAATGATTTTCTGTTTAAGGGGATGGACCTGTGACATAAAACTATCAGAGCCAGGTATAGGAACTTGCCTGAAGTCCCAGTTACTTGGGAGGCTGGGGCAGGAGGATTGGGAGTTTGAGGCCAGCCTGAGCAACACAGTGAGACCCCCTTCTCAAACAAACAAACAAACAAACAAACAAACAAACAATAAATACTACTACCAATAAGAAGCTAAAAAGAGATAACCTCTCTCAGGTCACATTTATAGAATGTAGATACATAAATAAAAAGTACTCAAAATGAAAGACAATATACAGATAAGAATTTGGTACTTATATGTACAATGGAATGTCTCTTAGGAAACTGGGTGCGGTGGCACACGCCTGTAATCCCAGCGACTCAGGAGGCTGAGGCAGGAGGATCGCAAGTTCAAGGCCAGCCTGGGCAACTTAGTGAGACCCTGTCTCAAAATAAAAAATAAAAAGGACTGGGGATATAGCTCAGTGGTAGAGTACTCCTGGGTTTAATCCCCAGTACATACATACATACATACATACATATACACATGCATACATAAAATCCATTTTGTTTAAGAAAGGTCATTTTGTGGTATTTATAAAAGGAGGTATATATATTTTGGTGATAAAGAAAAAATGCCAATCAAGTTTTGGAACCAATCAAATCCTTATTTCTTGCTGGGCATGTGGCTCAGTGGTAGAGTGCTTGCCTGACATGCATAATAAGCCCCTGGGTTCAATTCCCAGCACCACACACAAAAAATCCTTTTTTTTCTTTCACATTTTACAGTGCTGGGGATCAATCCTAGAGTTTCATGCATGATTGGCAAATGCTCTAACCACTAAACTACATTCCCAGTCCAAATACCTATTTATTTTTTTTCTTAAAAGATAAATCTTTTCTTAAAAGATAAAAGATAAATTCTACTAAACAAAATGCCTTTGCATGCACGTAATTTATTTTTACTGTAAGCACTAAAGATGAGGGGAGGTACCCATTATTAAAACTCAGCTTTATCCTTAAATTTTTAAAAACACCTTCATTTTTTATACCTTTATTTTATTTATGTATTATTTTTATGTGGTGCTAAGGATCAAACCCAGTCCCTCATACGTGTGTGCTAGGCAAGTGCTCTACCACTAAGCTACAACCCCAGCCCTATTCTTAAATTTTTTTTAAAAAATATTTTAACTAACTGTTCTCATTGTGTTGAGTAAGTAGCACTCATACAAACATCTTTATACATGTGTCCTTTTTTAGTTATCGATGGACCTTTATTTATTTATATGTGGGGCTGAGAATTGAACCCAGGGCCTCACACATACTAGGCAAGGGCTCTACCACTGAGCTACAATCCCAGTCCTATACATGTGTATGTAAACATTTTACTGCATGCATTACAGTATGGTCATCACATTCATTCACTGAAATAATATAATCCCCACCAGCTTTACTGAGACATCTTACACATCACAAAGCTCATCAGTTTTAAATGTATATTTCAATGGTTTTCAGTATAGTTATAGGGTTGTATCATCACAACCCAATTCTAGAACATCTTCATCAACTCCAAAAAGAAATCTTGTGCCCATTTGTATTCACTCTCTGTTTCCAACTGCAGACCCAAGAAACCTCTAATTAATTTTCTATTGCTATAGATTTGCTCATTCTGGACCTTTCATATAAGTGGAATCATACAAGATGTAGCTGTTTGTGTCTGGTTGCTTTCATTTAGCATGTTTTTAAGGTTCATCCATGTCACAGCACCTATTTGAATTTCAATTCTGCCAGGCACAATGGCACACATCTGTAATCCCAGCAACTCAGGAGGCTGAGGCAGGAGGATTGCAAATTCAAGGCCAGCCTCAAGCAACTTAGTGAGACCCTCAACAACTTGGGGAGACCCTGTCTCAAAATAAAAATTAAAAAGAACTAGGAATATAATTCAGTGTTAAAACATTTTGGGTTCAATTCCCAGTACCACTAACACTACCGCTACTAACAACAAAACAAAACTCAAAAAACTTCAATTCTGTTTATGGCCAAAAATATTCCATTATGTTGATACATCCCATTTATTTATCCATTCACTAGTTGATAGATATCTGGGTGTTTTTCATATTTGGCTATTATGAAACAATGTTGCTATGAAAACTGATACATTATTTTTCTGTGAATTCATGTTTTTATTTCTCATGAGCATTGTAAAGTAAAGAATTACCCTTGTCCAAAGAAAGGTTTGGCCCTTCACCTCCAGCTCTTGAGAGGTAACTTCTAAGTCTTTGATATGTCTGACCTGATATGATCTGATAAGAGCTGTCTTTATTTACCTGGAGGCCTTGGGCCAAATCAGATATTCTATGGTAAAAGCATGATTTGCAGTGGAGGCTCTGGACCATGTGGTATCAGCCTGACCTCTGGAGGGACCTGGGACTAAGGTCAGCCACGTGGATGGTCAGCTATGTCTACATGGCCAAGCCACAATAATATTTCTGGATACCAAGGCTTGGGTGAGTTTTGCTGGTTGATAATAGGTTGGTGTATCACATGTTGTTTCTGGAAGAAATAAGCTCTCTTTGATCAGCTCCCCTTGGAGGCAATGAGTAGAGGTTATACTCCTGTTCTCTCCTACACCATGCCCTATGTGCCTTTTTCCTTGGCTAATTCTAAATCTCTTTCCTTTTACTAAAATAAATCATAACCGTGCACATAATAGCTTTCTGCATTCTCTGAGTCCTTCTAGTGAATTAATGAATCCCACGGTGGTCTTGGGGGACATTTCAAAGTACAGGAACCTACTTAGGAATGGAATCACTGGTTTATGAGGTAACTCTATGTTGACTGTTTTGAAAAACTGTCAAACTATTTTTCATAGCAGCCACATCATTTCACATTTCCACCAGCAACATAGGAGGGTTCCATTTCTCCACATCTTTGCCAACCATTATTGTTTCTCTTTCTTATTATTGCCACCAGAGTGGGTATGAAGTAGCATCTTATTGTGGTTTATTTACTTCCAAAGGGGCAAATAAGAAATATTTTCTATATAATCTTCAGAAGTTGTAGAAGAGAACAGACTTAAATAAAATAAAGGTATTGGAATGGAATAGAATCCATCTACAACTAAAAGAAAAATTAAAAAACACCAGACACTAATTAAGGAATTAAGATATTAATGTATGTATTATTTTCTTTTTACAGAGCTATTATGGGCTGGGGCTGTAGCTCAGTGATAAAGCACTTGCCTATCATGTGTGAGGCTCTGGGTTTGATTCACAGCACCACAAAAAAAACCCCTGCTGTTCCTCAAACAGTGTGGCTTCCTCAAAAGGAGATAACACCTGGCTGGAATAGCAAACGCTGGGTGCCTATGTCCTCAGCAGTTCTTGTCCTGCCACAGGATAATGTCCATTTGGAAGAACAGGGAAACTGATGAAGTCAGAGCAATCTGCTCAAAACTTGGTTACAGAAACAATGACATAAATAGTCCATGCTAGTTTATAATACTCACTTCAGCCACTGCATACTTAAATTCTAGCACCGATAGTTACCACCAACCCTTCTGATCTCTCATCTTTAAGGCCCTAAAGGTCTGGAGGAGATGTCACTGTGTGTTAGGTAACTTCTGTGTTTATGTCTGGCCTCTCTTAACATACTCTGAGTTCCTGGCAAGACAGGGACCATAACCAGGTGCGGGGGCACATGCCTGTAATCCCAGTGACTTGGGAGGTTGAGACAGGAGGATTGCAAATTCAAGACCAGCCTCAACAATTTAGCAAGGCCCTAAGCAACTTAGTGAGACCCTGCCTCAAAATAAAAAATAAAAAAGGGCTAGGTATGTGGCTAGGTGGTAAACTGCCCCTGGGTTAAATCCCCAGTACCAAAAAAAAAAAATGCAGATAGGGACCCTAACTATTTTAGAACAAGAATAATTACTACTGACAAAAATCTGAAGTACACACACACGCATACATATACATATGTGTATGTATATCTTTCTTTCTATCTATTTGTCTATCTTTTCCCAGAAATTTGGGATTGCAAGTTCAAGGCCAACCTAACGGAGTGAGACCTTAAGCAACTGAGTGAGACCCTGCATCAAAATAAAAAACAGAAAGGGCTAAGGTGCAGTTCAGTGGTCAAGTGCCCCGAGTTTGATTTCTCAAAAACAAACAGTATAAAAAACAAACAAACAAACAAACAAAAACACGCAAAAACCACAAACTGACATGTATGAGAATAATAATAAGGTACTTTCCCTCTTTTTTGGCAGGGGGAAGTATCATTTTATCTCAACATTTCATTTTTTTTCCAGTATACAACCTTTAATAGTCACTGAGCAGATGTACTTGCTTACTTACAATTTTCTATGTGGTGAAGACTTTGTTTTTAAAAAATTCATTTTTCTCATGCCAAATTTATCTTGGCCTAACAGTAAAATCTTGGTGGCCCACCATTTTATCCTTATTTGAGTATACTTGTATGTGACTTTGGACAGGGCCCAATCCCTCTAATGTGTACCCAAACCCCACACCTGTAATCCTAGCAGCTTAGGAGGCTGAGGCAGGAAGATTGCGATCTCAAAGCCAGCCTCAGCAACTTAGTATGGGCCTAAGCAATTCAGTGAGACCCTGTCTCTAAATAAAATACAAAATAGGGCTGGAGATGTGGCTCAGTGGTTAAGTGTCCTGAGTTCACTCCTGGGTACCAAAGGGAAAACAACAGAGAAAGAGAGAAATATGCTACAGGATTTCTGGAAACCTGGCAGTCAGAGGTAAGGACTATGTCCAAGGCCTAGGCAAAATACAGGGCTGTACCTGATTTGAACCCAGACTTTAGGATCTGCTACAGGAATTTTGGAAGCCTTTGTGTTCAGGAGAAAAGATGGTTCTAGTTCCTAAATGTAGAAGCTATAGATATTGGTTAGTCTGAACTGCCAAACTGCTGGTGTTAAGATTTTTATCCTTGCCCAGAGGATGTTTCCAAATTTAAAGAGGAGAAATGAAGGGTATTCCCATTGCCAGAAGAGAAGAAGCCAGACAAAACACAATTCACAGTTAAGAGACTTCCATAAAGCATTTAAAAGCTAAATGCCCAAGATATGTTCCTAATTACAGAGACTCTTAGAGAACTAAAAAAATAAAAAACAAAAACCAAAAACAATAATGCTAACAAGACTTGACACCTACTAAATTACTGTATTTGTTTTCTATGTTTCTGATTCCCGTATAGGGAACAAGATGCTAAATCATGAATGGATTTGAAATTAACTTTGGTCATGGTTTAAAAAGGAAAACATTTTTTTGTGGTTTGTTTTCCTACAAACTAAACCGGATTTTCTATCTAGTTGTCAACTGTGGAAAACAAAGACCACTCTCACTATAAGCAGAACATAGGTGAAGAAAAATACAATCACACTTAAGGTCACCTGGTGGGGGGTGTAGCTTGCCTAGCATGTGAGGGATCCTGGGTTCCCTCTCTAGGTATAGGGTGTGGGGGAGAAGGTCCTCTGAGTCTGGGGGTACAGCTTAGTGGCAGAGCACTTTCTTAGCATGTACAAAGCCCAGGGTTCTATACTCAGCACTGCAGAATAAAACCACCACCACCAAACCAAAAAAATCACCTAAAGTTTACCATCTTTGCTCAGAAGTGGGGATGGAGCTTAGAGACTGCCTTTAATGTCATTGGCTACTCATACCACATTTCCCTGGACCAGAAAAGATTTCACATCTTTCTCTTCAAACCTCTAGACCTCACCCACATCCACACTCTCAGCTGATGATTCTGCTTGCAACCACACTTAGGAAATTATAACAATCAGAAGAGAACTAGTGTGCCTACTTAAAACTGCACTCACATACACTGCCTTCAAGCCTGTTGCCTGAAACAACTATCTATGTTCTTGTCTATGTTCTTGTCTAAAGCACCCCTCACTAGCATACTTTGCCCCATCCTCTTATCAACTGAAAAATGTTTGCTTTCTCCCTCACTCAATCACTCCCTTTGACTGCATGCTGTTCTGTCCTGTTAATACATACATGTACATAGTTGTATTTCTTCCATCTTAAAGACCTCTTTATTCTGTGCATCTAGACTGCTCCTATTTTAGTTCTTTGCCCTGCCCCTTTGCTATGTAGCTTTGTCCATCCCCACTTCACAAGCTGCTTATCCAGATCACCAATAACAGGGACCCATGTATGGTCCTCATCTTACCTAAGCAGTATTTTTAACACCATGGAGCTTTCCCTTCTTGAAATGCTTTCTTTCTTTGGTTTCTCAGGCTACCATACTCTCTTGATATTCTGCCTCTCTACCTGTTGGGCATCTTTTTAGTTTCCTCTGCTAGCTTTTTCTATTCTCCTGATTTCTTAACTCTGGAAAGCTAAGGCCCAGTCCTTGATACGACACTCTTTTTCCCTCTATCTATCCTGACTCAGTTGGGGATCTTACCCACTCCATACTTTAAAAGTATGCCAATGCTTGCCAAATTTATGTCTTCAGTCCAGAATTTCCTCCTGAACTCCAGACGCATGTCAACAACTGCCAGTTTGACATTTTGACTAAGGTGTATGATAAACACCTCAAACTTAGTTGTCTAAAATGGAATTCCTGATCTTCTCCTTTAAATCTGCTCTATCTGCAGATTCCTTTTTCAGTTGATCCAAAGTTCATCCCCACCCCTTCTAGGTCAAAATCCCACTGTCATCCTTAAAAATCCTATCCTTTTGTACCTCATATCTGATCCATAGCAAATCCTGTTGGCTCCACTTTCAACATTCATCCAGAATCCAACTACTTTTTACCATCTCAAGGGCTACCACTGTGGTCAAATCTACCACCAACTCTGTCATTGCATTTCCTCCTAATTGCTTCTCTTGCTACCAAACTTCTGTCCTCATAGTCTATTCTTTTTTTTTATTTTTTAAAGAAAGGGTCTTTGCTGCCCAGACTGGTACTAAACTAAGAGACTCAAGTGATCCTCCTGCCTTGAGCTTCCTGTTTAGCTGGGACTACAGGCATGGGCTACCATGTCTGGCTCTATTCTCAACAGAGTAGCTAGAATGCTTTTTAAAAACCTTTTACTATAAAAAAACCCCTACATAACAGAATACTATAATAAGCTCTCTATATGCTCACCATCAGCTTTAGTGTTTTTTGGCAGATGGCCATTCTTATTTCATCTTCACCTTCTCACAGTACCCTGTTCTCTATATTATTTCATACCACAATATTATTTCTAAAAAAGATAAGTTGCTGGGTGTGGTAGCATACAACTGCAATCCTAACAACTCAGGACTGCGGCAGGAGGATTTCAAGTTCAATGCCAGCCTGGGCAATGTACTAAGACCTTGTCTCAAAATAAAATAAAAAGGGTTGGGGATGTTTACTCAGAGATAAAGTGCCCCTGAGTTCAATCTCCAGTGCTAGAAAAAAAAAAAGGTATCACTTGGCTGCTTGAAACCTGCCAATGACTCCCTTTTAAACTCAGTGTAAAAACTAAAGATTTATAAGGCCTCTGGAAGCCCTTACCAGGAGCTGGCAAACTATAGTCCACAAATTAAATGCAGTTAGTCCCTTGTTTTTTTCTGTGACCCGTGAGCTAAGAATAGTGGGGAAAATTAAAAAATAAATAAATAAATTTTTGGGGTGGTATTAAAGGATTGAACTGAGGGGTGCTTTACCATTGAGTTACATCCCTAGTACTCTAATTTTTTTTTTAAATTTTGAGATAGAATCTTGTTAAGTTGCCCAGGCTGGCCTCAAACTTGTGATCTTCCTGCTTCAGCCTCCCAAGTAGCTGGGATTACAGGAATGTACTGCCATGTCTAGCAAAAGAACAGTATTTTGTGACATGTGAAAATTATATGAAATTTATTTTCAGAGTCTATAAATGAAGTTTTACTGGGATATGGCATGTTCCTTTGTTTAAGTATTGTCTACCGCTGTCTTCCTGCCACAAAGGCAGTGTGTTAAGTAGCTGCAATTGAGATACATGGTTCACAAAGCCTAATGTATTTGCTATCTGGCCATTTATTGCAAAAATTTGCCAACCCCTGCTGTTATCAATCAGGCCCCTGTGTAACCCCTTTAACCTTCTCTATTCCTATATACTCCATTCTCATCTCACTGGCCTCTTTTCAGTTGTTCAAACATGCCAGATGCACTCCAATCTTATGGCCTTTGTAATGGTTGTTCCTTCTGCCTAGAACACTATTACCCTAAATATCTGTATAGCTCTTTCTTTTGCCTTCAAGTCTTGGATCAAATTGCCATTTACACAATGAATCTTACCCTGACCACTCCATTTATATTTGTAACTCATGCTCCTTTCCCTATATTTCCTATCTTTTTACTGTACTCCACATTTTTTATTTCCATAGCTCTTACCACCAAATGTGCTGTTAAATATTTACTGCTTACACTTGACATTGTGGCATATGACTGTAATCACAGTGACTCAGGAGGCTGAGACAGGAAGGTGGCAAGTTCAAGGCCAGCCTTAGCAACTTAGTAAGACCCTGTCTCAAAATAAAAAAAATAAAAAATGAAAAGGGCTGGGGATATACTTTAGTGGTAAAGTGCCTCTGGGTTCAATGCCCAGTACCTCAAAAAATATAGCTACTGATTATTATCTACTTCTCCCAACTAAAAGTAAGTTCCATAGTATATGATTCTTTTTGTTTCACTGTCAGACTCAATGCCTGTTACACAATGAGGTATAAATATGGTGTGTTTGTTTTTGTTTTTGTTTTTTTGCAGTACAGGAGACTGAACCCAGGGCCATGTGCAGGCTAGACAAGCACTCTACTACTACATGTTGAATAAATATAATTCCTTAAAATCAAAAGTTTGGGCTGGAGAAGCAGTTCAATAGCAGAGTTCTTGCCTAGCATAGGTAAAGCCCTGGGTTCAATCCCAAGCATTACAAAAGTAAAGTTTAAGAGTCTCAATGTGGTAAGATCTTTATAAAATGAAAAATCTGAATTCTAAGTCACAAAAATAAGAACCATTGCCTTGCAGATGAGAAATTTCTTCCAGAATGTTCCATCCACCTGTTCATCTATCATCTACTTATCAATTTAATATTATTATCTCTCTGTCATGTCAGGGTGTGGGATCTAAGGATGAAAAAGTCTGAGCTAACAGTCTAATAGGGAGGATAAAACTTATAGATTAATAACTATAAGAGAAGGTGGAATGTAATAATGCAGGGCTGTAATGCAAACCCAGATCTGCTAAGGTCAAATCAATGTTTTCTCTTGACCCAGTCATGTTACCAATTAGTAAGAATCGTAAAAGTAATTTTTTTTGTGGTGCTGTGGATTGAACCTGGGCCTTTGTAAATGCTAGGCAAGCACCCTACCACTGAACTATATCCCCAGCTCTTAAAGATAATGTGAAAATAGTAAAAATAGGGTGAAAAATACAAGTACCACAATAAGGAAAATTACTGGATAGAAATTCAATGTCTTAAAATGATTACATAAAAATTATGAAAACAAAATATTTTACTTTTCAGTAGGGAAACTGTATATCACCAACTCATCTATGGTACAATAAAAGATGGATGTATTTATTCAATAAACACTAATTGAGCGCTAATAACAGCATTTTATACTTTGTGCCAGGGGAAATTCTCAGAAAAATGATGCACAATCTTGGTCCCCAAGAGGAACCACATATGGGGAGCAACCAGGAGAGAACTTAGATAAACATGAATAGGTAATATGTTAGGGCAGTAAATCCCAGAAACGGTTTTCCTTTATAATTACTAAAGTGCTATAGTTAAGATAAACAAAACCAGTCAAAAAAGGTTTAAAAAGTAAGGGAAAACATTCAATTATGTCAGATGATGAGCCTCGACCATATTGTCATGCCAGACAGCAAGGATCCTCATGAAACACCTAGAGCTACTGTCCTAAACTATGACATTATATGGCCCTTGTTCTGTGAAGAAGGTCGGCAAGCAAAGTGAACTCCAACCAGCCTGTAGCTCATTTGAAGGAGGTCTGAGGAATTGAAGGTCAGTCTTTCATTTTCTTGCCTGCTGAGCTACCTTACTATGTCTGGAATAGAAAGTGAAATGCATTATGGAAAGTGAGATTATAAAGAGTAAACTCGGTGAGATTATGAAGAGTAACCTGTGTGCCACTGCTGGATGTAACTGGCCTTTACCAGTTTTAGCTATGTACCCCATCCAACTGCTGCTACTGGGTACCACACCAGCTACTAGCAGCTAAGTTCCTGTGTGCCAAATATCCTAGAAAATCTTATTTGCACCACCATATACTATATATGTGCCTACTAAAATGACTTTCAAAACTATCCACCAGAATTTATCCTTTCAAATACATCTTCCTCTACTAAAACGGCTACATAGCCCAGCAACAGGGTTATCCATCAAATCATGCTGGATCTCAAGTCCATTTACAGTTAGTGGGTGAGCCACACAAGAATACAAGTTGCTTGTTTTAGAATTATAGCTTATTTCCACCCAGGATGCTGTCATTCAGCTTTAGAGCTCAGTTAACTCATCAGCTCTGACGGCAAAGGATGGAGAATATTTTTTTTTGAGACAGAGTCTCACCACATTGCCCAGCCTGGCCTTGAACTCCTGGGCTCAAGTGATTCTCTTGCTTCAGTCTTCTGAGTAGTTGGGAACACCAACATACACCACTAAATCCAGCAACCACTATGAACATTGAAAAAAAGCTGAACAGTGCAGAGGCAACATACAAAAAGGGATTTCCAGAAATGGTCTATAAAATGTCAGAACCCTTGGAGTGAATGGGTAGCCTCTTTTTTTTTTTGAACCAGGGATTGAACTCAGGGACACTTGGCCACTGAGCCACATCCCCAGCCCTATTTTGTATTTTATTTAGAGACAGGGTCTCACTGAGTTGCTTAGTGCCTCGCTGAGTTGCTGAGGCTGGCTTTGAACTCACGATCCTCCTGACTCAGCCTCCCAAGTCGCTTGGATTACAGGTGTGCGCCACCACGTCCGGCTGGGTAGCCTCTTGAATGGCTTTCCAGTTAATAGAACTCTTCACTAGCAAGGTGTGTCTGACCAATTTGATTTTAGTTCACTCCACCATTTGTCATGGGCACTTACCTGAATACAAGCTCCTATCTTCACCTTGCACAGATTGCAAACTAAGGCCCACCGGCTGGGTGGGATGTGGGAGATCTTTGTGATTGGTTCCATCCTCTCAGGACAAGCAATGCTAACCTAGAAATAAAATATCATCATAAGGCAGAGGTACCAATGCATCTCAGAAGTACCTCTCACAAACTATAAATGATTTTTTTGTGGGGGAACTGGGGACTGAACCCAGGAGTGCTTAACCACTAAATCACACCCCCAACTTAAAAAAAAATGTTTAAGAATTTTTTTGGCGGGGGATACCGGAGATTGAATTCAGGGGCACTCGACCACTGAGCCACATTCCAGCCCTATTTTGTATTTTATTTAGAGACAGGGTCTTGCTGAGTGGCTTAGCACCTTGCTTTTGCTGAAGTTGACTTTGAATTCACGATCCTCCTGCCTCAGCCTCCCAAGTTGCTGGGATTAAGGCATGCACCACCGCTCCTGGCTAAATGATGTTATATGAAGCTCAGAATGTCAAAACAATGAGGTAAGTCATATCTTTCAAGGTTAATACAAAACCAAGAATAAACAAAATCTGTTTCTACCCACTGTTCAGTCCTTCAATCTTTTCTAGTAATATAAATGATTTCATACAGGATGAGAGGGCAGGAGTGTAAATTAGGCATGGTTACCTTAATGAATCAAATGGTTCCTTTACTTAGGAACCAAAGAAAGCAACTAAGGAAAGAAATTAAAATTCACAAGGTCTAGCACCTGTTGTATATCATAAACAGTGGCATATGCCTCTTTTTTTCATTTAATCAAATAAGGGTAAAAACGGGCAATGACAAGTCTTTACATTTGGTTTACAAAAAGTATAATATTGTTGGAAAACAGCAGCAGAATATTTGTGTAATGAAGAGATTACAGCATGTAAAGAGAAAAGATGAGGATGATAACATTTCTTTCTTTTCTTTTCTTTTTTTTTGGTACTGGGGATTGAACCTGGGGCACTCCACCACTGAGCTGCATCTCCAGCCCTATTTTGTATTTATTTAGAGACAGGGTCTCACTGCATTGCTTAGGGCCTCGCTAAGTTGCTGAGGCTGGCTTTGAACTCGTGGTCCTCCTGCCTCAGCCTCCCAAGTGCTGGGATTACAGGCATGCGCCACCGTGCCTGGCTGAAGATGATAACATTTCTAAACCAAAATTTTAAAATCACATAACTACCATCAGTTTACCCTACTTCCTCAGCTTAAGTACCTTGAAGTGAAATTAGTCTTTAGGAGAGTGCTGAAAGGAAGGATAAAAACATTCTTTTCCACATGAAAATAATGGGTTGTGCAACTTCTGGTAAAAAGTATTTTCAATTTGTTTTACAAACATATATACAACTTTCTAAGAGAGAAACAACTTTAAAAAGTGAAGAACTATCAAATAAAGATGGTCAAACTAGTACAAATTTTATCTACATCAGGAATCAGAGTTCTTGAATACTCCAAAAGGCAATGGAAACCAAGAATTAAATCACAAGAGAATGTTGACAGCGACAAAGCGTATGTGCTAAGAGAGATGGGGGATCTGCTGTTGGAAAACAGTCACTCTCAGGCCAGAAACCCAGGTTCATGTTATATGTCTATTAGCTGGATGTGATGATGGTGATGATGATGATGGTGATGATGATGATGATGATGATGATGATGATGATGATGATTTGGTACTCAGGGTTGCTTACCCACTAAGTCATATCCCCAGTTCTTTTTATTTTTTATTTTGAGATAGGGTCTCACTAAATTGCTTAGGGCCTTGCTAAATTGCAGAGGCTGACCTCAAACTTGTGATCCCCCTCCCTCAGCCTCCTCAGTTGATGGGATTATAGTTGTGTGCCACCATGCCAGGCTAGCTGGATATTCTTAGTGAGAAAAAGAAACTGCTCCTCCAATATTTTAAAAATATGTATATAGTCATAAGAATACAAAATCATGTATCTATGACTTTCAGTTTAATTCTGTGAGCTTGATTATTAGATAGTAACTTACCTGGAACCAATAGTAACAAAATTAAATCCAGAGAAATTTGAAAGGAGAATAAATTACTAATAACAATATTATCAGCTCTCTATTAACTGAATTCCAGTCTCTCTTGTAATGGAGTTAATCTCCTTAAGACATTTTCTGGCTTAGATAGGGGTTGGGGAGAGAGGGTATGAGTGAGATGTCCAAATAGCTTTTAAAAAAGGTAGTTAGACTGGCACTATGGCACATGCCCAACCTGGGAGGCTGAGGCAGGAGGATCACAAGTTCAAGGCCAACTTTAGCAACTTAACAAGACCTTATCTCAAAATAAAAATTAAAGCTGGGCATGGTGGTATACATCTGTAATCCCAGCAGCTTGGAGCCTGATGTAGGAGGATTACAAGTTCAAAGCCAGCCTTAGCAACTCAGCAAGACCATATCTCCAAATAAAAAATGGGCTGGGGTGGGGCTGGGGCTGTAGCTCAGTGGTAGAGTGCTTGCCTCGCACATGTGAGGCACTGGGTTTGACCCTCAACACCAAATAAAAAATAAATAAAACATATTGCGTCCATCTACAACTAAAAAAATATTTTTAAAAAATGGGCTGGGGATGTGGCTCAGTGGTTAAGTGCCCCTGGGTTCAATTCTTGGTGCCCAAATAAATAAATAAAATAAACAGGGTTGGGGATGTAGCTCAGAGGCAGAACATACCTGCAACCAAGAAGGATCAGGCATAGCTCCAGTGAAAGCATTATTACCTCAGAAATACTGGCAAATATGAAACTCTCCATTGTAAACCTATGTCAGTTTAAATGCTGTGGGGGCTGGCTGGAGGTGAGGTACCCTGGAGAAAATGGTCTCAGTCTTGGATGATTTCTCACCTCTGGAATCCACAGGGCACAGCTGACATGAGCCCATTTAGTCCCTGTTCTGGTGGTCTTCATGGCTCCGCCTTTCTTTGGACATAGCAGACATTGTGGATGAATGCCCAGGACACAGGAGCGACATAGCCAGCTGCCTTCTGGGACCTTGAGGATGCCATAGCAGGCCTGGAAGCATGAGGAGGAGAGGGAAAAATGGTTAGCATCTTTGTACCAGGGCCCATGTCTATTCTACTACACAGTCTAGTGTACCCTCTGCTTTTGAGAGGAAGTCAAATAAAGCTAAGTAAGTTTAAATCCAGGATTGAGAGATTTAAAAACACTCAAAAAGGCAAATTCCAGCATCTGAACTAAGATCAGTATGTCTGACCAAGAGAACTGAATTTAAGGATGACAATAAGACTAGGAGGATATACTCCCAAGGGCTCAATCTGTTATCTGAGAGTTGGGATTACAGATTTTTTTGCCTCTGTTTTCTAAAGCTTCTTCAGTGTTTATATATTTTAATTAGTTAGCCAAACACTTATTGAATATCTTTTACACATCATGCACTGTTGTGATCAAGAAAAAACTGTTAGGAATAAACAATGAAATTTCTGAAGAGTAAATAAACTAATGTTTATCAAGAATCTAATAGTGCCTGGTACAAAAAAGCACACAGCAAATTGTAGTAATTATTTACATGGGTTGAAAAAATGGGATTTGTATTCTTGAAGAAGTAAGAATCCATGTTGGGTAGGTGCAGGTGGAAAGGAACTGCAGGTAGCCTTTAGGACCTACTGGAAGCCTCAGGGATCAGGGAGTGGCTCCTGTTAACAGCTAGTGAAAAGTTGGGGTCTTCAGTCATTCAAAGAAATGAATTCTGCCAACAGCTTGCCTGAACTTGGAAACAAATTTGCCCCTAGTTGAGCCTCCAGATAAGAGCTCAACCCAGCTGAGACCTTGACTGCACCCTTGCAACTCTTGGCAGAGGGTCTGCCTAAGTTGTGCATAGATTCCTGAACCATGGACACTGTGATAAATAAACGTATGTTGTTGTTGTTTTTTTTTTGGAACCAGGGATTGAACTCAGGGACACTCGGCCGCTGAGCCACATCCCCAGCCCTATTTTGTATTTTATTTAGAGAAAGGGTCTCACTGAGTTGCTTAGGGCCTTGCTAAGTTGCTGAGGCTGGCTTTGAACTCACGATCCTCCTGACTCAGCCTCCCAAGTCGCTTGGATTACAGGCGTGCGCCACCGCGCCCGGCTCGTATGTTGTTTTAACTGCTAAATATGTAGTAATTTGTTATTCAGCAATGGAAAAATGGCACTTGTGATGAATCTTGAATAGAATATTACAGTAATAACAATAATCTCTCCTAAGTTCTGGAAGCTGCTTCAAGTCCTTTATGGAATGAATTCAGAAAAATAAATGAACTGGTGCGGTGGAAGATTAGTTTGGAAAATATTCTAGATTTCTTTTTCCCTATCTTCAATATCATTGATCTTTTCCTTGTTACTTCTCTACTCTATTTGAGATTAAATCTAAGGAACATCTGGTTCCCCATATGACTTGGTATACCTTTCATCACTATCTTTTTCAACACGGCAGTTTCAAAATCCCTTTAGGTCCCAGGAGATGCACCTTCAGATCAGATTCAAGTTATAAATTTATCATCGTATCTGTACTCACCTCCAAACCTCCTTCTTTCCCAAAGTCTTTCTATATCCTGCTGTGCTTCCCAAAATTTCTGGAGTTATAGTACCCATCTGCCTTCATGGAATGACTTTGGTGCTTCTTATTCCTCCCTACAGAGTACCCTAGAGATTTTGCCTTTCCTTTTTATTCCAACCTCCACCACTACTACTCTATCCAAATTCTCATCACACCATGCCTGGATTGATTTATTTCTAAATTTTCTTCCTTCCTCTTCATACTTTTAACCCTTGTGCTATCTGGCTTCCAAATTCTTTCCATTTGAACAAATATTTCATATTACTGCACAGAGATAAACCTTCCAGGTTTCTTTTGCTCTTACCTGCCCCTTACTCGTATGAGATGTGGCTACTATCTGAGGTGTGTTTTGTAAGGCTAACAAGCTAAGAATGTTTTTCACATTTTAAGGGGGTTATAAGCAGAAGAAAAAGAACAATATGGAGTATAGGCTATATGTGGTTGGAAAAGTCTGAAATATTTACTATCTGGTCCTTTAAAGAAAAAGTTTGCTGGCCCTTGATCTAAGGCTGCTCACACCTTACTTTTTGTTCCCATGTCCCACCATATCCAAAGACAGTATCCCTGACTTGGACAGGCAAGCCTCTGAAGTTTTTCAGCCATTTTAATTCTCATGTCCATGTGTCTATCTAGGTAGTTCCCTGCTTTACATGGTCAACCCCTCTTTACACAGTCAGATCTTTCACACCTTTTCACTCCTGACTCAGATTCTAGGCTCCTCCAAGAACCCTGCTCAGGTCTTGGTAGCCCCTTTTGTATGCTCCACTGCATTACTCCCATTCTCTACTCCATGCAACTTCCCTCAGCAAGTATAAGTAAGCATCATGTATCCTTTTTCTTCATTTTTGTTGTCATGCTTCATCTCCTCAGTGAGACTACACTGAGGGTGGAGTTTTCATCATTATTTACCTTTCATGCACCCAAGCTGAGCTCAAGTAGGTGGCTTGGCAGAATGAATTAATTTAGCTCAAGAACTCAAGTAGGACTCCAGGTAGGTGGCGCTCATGATTGGGGCATCATTTTTATAGGTTCCTAACCTTTGAAGCTCTCCTTTAAATTGAGGCCCAGAATGTTTGCCAGGCAATGAAAGCAAGCATCTTCTCTAAAATAGAGCCGTTTTCTGAATGGCAGAAGAGAAGCTAGTGGCTGCTTCTAAGAATGCCCTTTATCTTCTATTAGGCAGAATGAGCCCTCTGTAGACTTATTTATGGCCATAAGATTATAAAAGATTGTATTTCATAGCAGTGATTCTTAACCTGTTATGGACCATAAAATGAATAAGCTTCTGAAGTTTGAGAAAATAACATACATTACATTTTACATATAATTTCAGGGGCCAACAAACTCAGTGTCAAATTATTATATTCATGACAGATATAAAAACTTTAAGAGCATGCACCTTAGGCAAATTAACTGATCTTAAAATGAGTGTTTGATATTTTGGTTAAGAAACAGAAAATGGATAAACATACAGGATTTGGAAGGCAGCTATGCTCACCACTATACCACCAATACCATACAGGGATTTGAAATGGTCAATTTTCACATTTTTTTTACTTCTTAAATATTTTTATTAGTTACTGATGAACATTTATTTATTCATATGTGGTGCTGAGGATCAAACCCAGTGTCTCATACATGCTAGGCAAGTGCTCTACCACTGAGCCCCAGCCCAATTTTCACATTTTTCTGTAGAAAAAATTAAATGTTAAACTCTAAAGTCTGTGGCTGGGGTTGTAGCTCAGTGGTAAAGTGCTTGTCTAGCATGCGTGAGGCACTGGGTTTGATTCTCAGCACCGCATATAAATAAATAAAGATCCATTGACAACTAAAAAAAAGTTTAAAAATCCCCTAAATTCTACTGATATACAATTCTCAAAGTACTGACAGTGAGTATATTTTTGTCACTGAGGAAAAAATACTAGACACAATGTGGTGGAGTAAAGAAGAAAAATTATGTTTAACAAATTCAGTTGTCAATGTGTCTCCATTCTGTTAGGGAGTAAACCAAATCTTCCAAATCATTAAGTCATTTTTCGGTCAACAGAGGGAGCTCTAACCTAAGCAGCTCTTTTGGATCCAAGTGAATATAGGGGAAGAATCTCTTTTATATGAAGCTTTAAATATATTCCAAATTCCCAGATATTTTTTTGTTACCAGAGATTGAACCCAGGGGTGCTTAACCACTGAGTCACATCTCCAGACCTTTCATAATTTTGAGACAGGGTCTCACTAAGTTGCTTAGGGCCTCAATATATTGCCAAGGCTAGACTTGAACTTGTGATCCTCCTGTCTCAGCCTCTGGAGCCATTGGGATTACAGGTTTGCACTACCATGCCTGGAAAGCTCCCAGCTTTAACACATATCAGTTTATATTATCACTTTATATTTTGCAAGGTCTGGTCAGCTGCTATTGCCAGCTCTTTCTATGTGAAGAAGGGACGTCATTTATAGTCATTACTGGATGTGTTTTCAAAACAAAAGACTTGCTTTCGGGGAGAATTATTAACGCTACCTTTAATTTTGCTAGCTAGCCTGAAAATAATTCCTTAATATTTTGTCACAATTGCAAAGGATAAATATAGAAAACATATACAGGTGACCTTTATCCTGTTCCCTTTAAGTCTCCTAAAAATCCTTGATTATTTATCTGAAACCTGTATGGTGAGAAACATTAGGAAATTCAGAATTTTTCTGATCTCAAGAAGTAATACAGTATTTACATGGCATACTACCTAACTGTAGTGGGACCAAGGGCACTGCTGTATAATTGAATACATTAATACATCTCTAACAAAATATATGATTATTTGCACAAAATAAAGACTATAAATGGCCTCACATTGGGTGGGTTCTGGTATTGTCCCCAAATCTGACAAGTGCGCAACTTCAGCACAAAATGCACTTTTTAGAGCTTTATAATTTTGGAATTGCAGAGAAGGGACCATTAATCAGTATCATTTTAGAGGATACAGGTAAATGAAAAAAGGCTAAATTGGTCATTGAAAATTCAGAGTATATTTTACATACAGAGGGTTGGGGTAGGTGGCCCATAGAATTAAAATAAAGTCTTTTTCTTTGGTATTTGAGGTTGAACCTAGAGGTGCTTTACCACTGAGCTACATCTCCAGCCCTTTTTATTTTGAGAGGGGATCTTGCTAAGTTGCTGAGGCTGGCCTTGATCCTCCTCCCTCAGCCTCCAGAATTGCTGGGATCACAGGCATGCATCACCACACCTGGCTGAAACAAAATCTTAAGCCCTGTTTGCTCTCTATCTCCTATGTTACTTGGTCTAATTATTTTAGTAATTTTAGCCAGAATGATCTTTCCAAAATACAAATTATTTCCTTCAGGGTTGACAGGACAAAACAATAATTCCTCAATTTGTCAGAAGGTCCTTCACATGAGTCTCCTCTGTCCTTCTCTTCCCTCAGTTTCCAGGCTTTCTCTACTCTAATCCTCCACTCTGTAGTTCTGAAGTACTCAGAAGGATCTCCAAAAACACTTTGCTTCCTCTCACTACCTGCTATATGGTCTCCTCTCTGCCTTGCTGGTTTAACTGACATCTCCTTTGGCCATTAAAATTCAGCATGGATGCCATTTCCTCAAGTTGTCCTTGACTCCTATCTCCCCTTGCATTTTCACAGCAGCATGGATTTATATCTATAAAAAACACTTGGCATACTATGCTAAATTGGCAGTTTCCTTGTAGTTTTTACACCAGACTATGATATTCCTGGGAGCAGAGAGCATATGTGCCTCTTTATCACTGACTGTGTCCTGTCACAGCGTAGTCCTGGCACGTGGATGGTGATAAGCACTTACAGTGTTTGCTAGATAAATTAATGACATAAATGAAACACACACAACAGGTTCAGAAGAGAGAAAATCAGGATAAGAGTAGAAAAGGTCAAGAAAGGGTCTGAATTAGATCTTGGAAGATATGTAAATTTTTGATAGCTGGAGGTGGGAGAAGACATTTTAAAATTGGCACAGTGCTGAAACATGGAGACAGGACAGTGTCAGCAATATTCATCATTGTACTATGAGTAATCTTATTTTGCTGGAGCAAAGAACTTGTGGAGGCAGGAGAAAGGATAGAGCTGAAAAGAGTATTGATAATCATTAATTAAAAGGTCAGTGTGGTAGAATGAATAACAAAAAACTAGCTTAGGTAAAGTTACTTAACCTCTTCTGATATTGTGTGTAAAGCTAAGAAGTTGATTAGCCTTTTAGAGTCCTAAAATTCTGTGATTTCTAAAAGTGGAATAGACCTAGCTACCTGGGAGAAGTACATTTGGGGATAGGGAGGGCTTTGGGTACCAAGATGAGGAGTCCAGTATTCCATCTATAGGAAGTGTAAACTCACTCAGGTTACTGACCATGGATGTAACCTGATGATGTTGTAGGGATTCCAAAGTAGGAGAGACTCCCAGACAGCCAGCATGGGAACTGTCTGTGGGAAATGAATAAGGCAATTCCAATGAAGTGACATAATAAAAGACCTTGATTTAGATTGGGGTAAACTTGATAGTTGAGACATCTTGGGGATCATAAAAAGCATTTTTTCTAGAGGAAATACTGAAGAACAGTCAGGCCAAAGTCTTATTTTCACTCTTAAATGCAAGCTGCTACCCAGATATGGGTATTGGAGATCCTACTGAAAACCGTGGAAAGGTGGCGGTCTCCACTCTCACTAACCTGATGCACACAGATGTTACACTTATCACAGAATACCATATCATTCCCTTCTTCACTGTCTGGAGACCGGCACACATCACAGATCACATCTTCATCATACTCTATGCCTAGCCCTTCCTCTGTCTCAATAGCATGGTTCATATTTTCATGGCAATGTCGTTCCAGGACTTCTACTGTCTTTTCCATAAGAGTCTCATCAACTGGCCCATAACCTGCACAGAAATACAAACAATCAATCAACCTGTCAGTCAGCTGTCATTCCCAAATCAGCTACCGAGAGCCCAGTGCAAGGGTAGGTGGGATTCTACAGGAGAAAACATGTTTTTTTCCCTGCTCTATAAAAATCCCAAATTTTTAAAGAGTCTTGTACAACAACTACTCTAACATTTACCTATAAATATATATTAGCACTTGACACATGAAAGGAACAACACGTTTTACCATATTTTTTGGAAGTCTACCGAACCTTTGAATTTTTTTTTGGTCTAAATCCTAGTCAATCTCCTCCTAAATCTCTCTCCATTTTCCCTTATTCCCAAGCTTTGTAATTTTGAACATTTTAGATTGTAGTGTAATAAAATAACTAAATCACATGATTATTTGTACATAAACAGTTCTTAAGAGAGGTAGCTTCAATAAGCTTATCTAATGGTTATATAAGGAAGTTTTCAGTTTTAAGCCAAAAAGGAAGTTATAGGGACTATGTGTACATGATTAAACATAAAATATTTTGTTTTCCAAACCTGACTTTTATAAAATTCAATACTACTTTCAATAGCAAACTAATATAAACATATTAGCATTCATAAAGTTCCGACTGCAATTCTAAAATTACCTTTTCGTTTCTTGATTCCTTTTTCTTCTATACTTTGATTTTCTCTTAGCCTTCCACATTTAACTCAAACTAAAGGATTCATATGGCAGATGTTGGTAACAAGTAAACATTTTTCTTCTTGGGAGGACTAATGGTTATGTGAGAGCACATATGTACTTATTCTAACAGCTTGTAAACTCAGGAGTAATTCTCAAAATGATCCAGAACAAAATATTCAAGAATTCCACTTCATTTGTGATGTAAAACATTATAAGGATCTTTGGAATTCCTTAAAAACTACTTTTTTTTTTTTTTTGGTACTGGGGATCGAACCCAGGGGCACTCCACCATAAGCCACATCCCCAGCCCTATTTTGAATTTTATTTTGAGATAAGGTCTCACTGAGTTGCTTAGGGCTAAGTTGCTGAGTCTGGCTTTGAACTTGGGATCCTCCTGCCTTAGCCTCCCAAGTGCTGGGATTACAGGCATGCGCCACTGTGCCAGGCTAAAAACTACTTTTTAATGTAGCTACTTATGAAACAAAAAAACTACCCAGGCCTTATGTTTCGTTTTTCCAGCCAAGACTATATATAAATGTATATATTTATATATATAATATATGTATAAATAATAGAGGAATACAGTGTCTGGTTAAGAGAACTTGGATTCCAACTTTACCTAATATTAGCTATGTAAACTTTGACAAGTCATTTATTCTCTTCAGGGTTTAGTGTTCTTATCTATAAAGTAAGGATAATAAATTCACTGATTTATTGAGGATAAAATAATATTCATATGTTGCATAGTATGATGCCAGTATATAGTAAGCACTGAATTTATACATTTCTTTTTTTTTCTTTCTCTCTTTCTTTTTTGGTACTGGGCATTAAACCCTGTGCTACATCTCTAGCCCTTTTTCTGGTGGGAGGTACTAGGGATTGAACTCAGGGGCACTCAACCAACTGAGTGACATCCCCAGCCCTATTTTGTATTTTATTTAGAGTCTCACTGAGTTGCTCTGCACCTCACTTTTGTTGAGGTTGGCTTTGAACTTGTGATCCTCCTGTCTCAGACCCTGCCCCAACCGCTGGGATTACAGGTGTGTGCCACTGCACCTGGCTCTAGCCCTTTAAAATTTTTTTTTTCTGAGACAAGGTCTTGTTAAGTGGCTAAGGCTGTCCTTGAAATTGCAACCCTTCTGTGTCAGTCTTCTGAGTCACTGGGATTACAGGCATGTGCCACAATTCCTGGTTACCTAAAAATTTCTTAATCTAAACCCCCAAATACTTAATTTAACATTATTCCTAGAAAGTTTAAGCTCCTAGAAGTGTCACTACAATATCATTTACCCTAAAGGAAAACTTGAGATAAGGCAAGTCCTATTTCAAAATTCTTCTAAGCCCAAATGCAATGTGGTATCCTGGATGGGATCTGGGAACATAAAAATGCCAGGAATGGAAAAAAACTGAAATCCCAATAAAGTCTGGAGTTTAGTTAATAGTAATATGCCTGTGTTGATTTCTTAGTTTTGACAAATGGACCATTGCAAAGTAAGATGTTAACATTGAGGAACTGAAACTGTGTGAGGTGTACATGGGGACTCTCTAAACTGAATGTGCCAACTTTTCTGAAAATCAAACTATACCAAAATAAAAATTTATTTAAAGGGAATTAATTATAAAGTTTCAAAGGGTCCTTGTTATAGGTGATTTCATACCCAACGCAGAACTATGATGATTGCACTATCTACAATGGTACATGTTTCACTTGCACCACCACACATTGAACTGGCAGTCCACTTGATTATGCCCTTGTACTTTGATTTTCCATCTGTCAGTCTTTTATTCCCTTCTCTTTGTTGTTACCACCCTAAATTGACCAGCCCCTCTCCTCTTACAGGGGGGAACAAAAGAAGATATAAAAGAAGTTTAAAAATGCAAGGAATGAGGACTGGTTACTGGGAAAATAACTACTATCACCATGCCAAACTGGATTTATTATAATGTTATTATTATTATTTTTTGGAACCGGGGATTGAACTCAGGGACACTCGGCCACTGAGCCACATCCCCAGCCCTATTTTGTATTTTATTCAGAGACAGGGTCTCACTGAGTTGCTTATGGCCTCGCTAAGTTGCTGAGGCTGGCTTTGAACTCGCAATCCTCCTGACTCAGCCTCCCAAGTCGCTTGGATTACAGGCGTGTGCCACCACGTCCGGCATAATGTTATTTTTTTCACATGCATTTAAATACCAGCCTTGAAAGAAAGAAAAAAAAAGGAGAGGGGGGTAAAAAATGAAAAACCACTTATCTGTGTATTGACAATGAAAAAATGTGATTCAAACAAAAATCAAATAAAATGTATTCTTTACTATATCTCATATGGAGACTTAAAAATCACCCACAGTTCCACAGGAAAACTTGCCCTAAATTCTGCTTAGATTGAAAACAGGTGAACAAAAGGTATGCGTAAGTATAAAGTAAGTCTCATTTCAGCCTAGCACTTCGTGGCATTGATGGTATAGTACTATCTGGTAACATTTACTTTCAAATTATTATTATGCTTTCTTCCAAGTTTTTTGTTTGTTTCAATAAATATAACAACATGTTTACTTCATTTTATTTCATTTATTAAAAATTATATGGCAACTCCAGAACTCAATGGAAGTAACTAAGAGCTGCTTGGGGGATGTTTCTCCCTAGATCTGCCATTTTTCTTCTGGGCAGCAAAATTACAAGTCTAGCATTAATGGGCACAGTTCATAGCAATCTATCAGTTGTAATGGTGCTGCCCAATGCTAAAGTTGGGGCTTCTCTGAAACACCTGGCACACATATCTCTACACCTGACCAAGCTCACCAATCACAGTACTTTCCAGGGCCAACCCAGGAACTGGCTTCAGAATCCTTCTTAACCCAAAGTCTGATCAGCCATGACCACACTCACACTCGGCACTGGGAAACAACCTCTCTAAACCTACACACCATCCTTGATCTGTGTTATTTACCTTGAATGAGGAAAGAAAAGGTCAGATTTAAATGCTATTGCTCTATTTCAATACATTTTTGCATTTGAAGAAATACCTCATTAAGGTAAGATCAAAGAGAAAAATAAATGAAAAGGCCAGAAAAGAAAGGAAGGCAACAACCTTTCAAGATGAAACCAAGTTAAAGGGTTCTAACAATTTTAAAAAATCATGAGTTGAGTCAAAGAACAATTTACTTTTGAGAAAATAACTTACCCATTTCTACGAGGTCTTCATTGAGTTCTTGAAGCCAGAAGATGTCCATGTCATCTAGGTCATAGCGGCATGTAGACGCTGCCAGCTCCAGGATGTTGATGTAGCCAGGCTCTGTAGTATCTGGGCTGGAGCAACGGATGTACTTTCGAGGTCGAACAAAAAGAACCTCTTTTGCTTTCTCAGATATAATCCTAGAAAAGCAAGAGGAAGTCATTGGTAATAACAATCAACAGATGACACGTTCCAGGCACTGATTGGATGGGTGCAATAACACTCAGGCCATGACAGCAGAGCTGGATACTCTCCCTTTCCATCCAAGGTACACACCTTGGTTGGCTCTCTAAGAGACAGGGCAGATTCCTTTCTAGAAAGCAAATGGTTCTGCAAATTAATTTTTGTCATCTACTATGAACACACTGATACTTTAATGATATGCATCATTCATCCTCATGGATCCTGGGAAATGACTAGCATTCATCCTAATAAAATGTGGCTGCATTATTGTGCATCCTTGGTACAGTGGTCACCAAGTGTAATTAAAAGGGGAAATCTGAGAGATGGTGATATCTGCACAAAGGCACAGCTAGATCCCCAACCAAAGATATAGTTCAAATTAATGATTTTCTACCATGGAAACAATACTAGATGGTGGTACAGAGCACAGGCTCCAGACTTGTGCAAGCTATTTTTTTCTGCCATTCACTTGTAATAGTGTTCTTGGGCAATTAATTTACATAAGGTTCAGTTTTCTTAGCTAATATGTAGGGATAAGAATGATATATTATGATAAAAATAATATCAAGCTTGTATTGGCTATTATGATTATATGAAATAAAGTATTTGGCATAGTGTACAGTAAAAATTTGGTGTTCAATAATGTCAGTGATTATTATACTTATTATTTTCACTATGCAGATGAGTTAAAGTCAAGAGGCTATGAAGTTATACAACCTGAAGGCATTTCACAACCATAAACAGCAACCATAAGTCTGAGCCAGAGTAACAAAATGGAATGAAAGATTCCTACCTTTGCATCAGTGCAGGCTGGAGCCAACATATACTTCCTCTTACCCTTCTTGACACTCTGTTGAGTGTCTACAGCCCAAAGCAAGGAAACCAAACAAGGGAAGAAATGGAAGTTTTTTTGTGCCAACAACTTATTCTGCAATTGATGGTTTAAATACCATGTGAGGCATTAGAAAATATAACCAGGCTGGGTATGGTGGCACACACCTGTAATCCTAGTGGCTCAGGAGGCTGAGGCAGTAGGATAGAGAGTTCAAAGCCAGCCTCAGCAACGACGATGTGCTAAGCAACTCCATGAGACCCTGTCTCTAAATAAAATATAAAAGAGGGCTGGGGATGTGGCTCAGTGGCCAAGTGCCCCTGAGGTCAATAGGTCCAATAGGTCAATCCCAGGTACAAAAAAAAAAAAAAGAAAGAAAGAAAGAAAGAAAGAAAGAAAGAAAGAAAACAAACCAGGAGGAAATATGGATTATTATTCCCTGGCAACCTTTTTTTTTTTTGGTACCAGGGATTGAACCCAGGACCACCCTACATCTCTGGCCCTTTTTATTTTTTATTTTGAGACAGGGTCTTGCCACATTGCTGAGGCTAGCATTGAACTTGGGATCCTCTAGCCTCCTGAGTTGCTGGGATTACAGGCTTGTAACACTGCACCCAGCAATTTCTGGTAATTTAAAAAACAGGGTGGGTTGTCTAAAAAAAACAAAACAGAAATAGGCATACAGATGTCATCATAAAATAATGAAAATTATTTCTCTGGAAGGCTCCTGAAGCTAGTTCCTTTACTCTGGTGTCCTTTATGTGTAGAAGGATTCACAAACATAAACATAATCTTAAGAATGTAAATACGTATAGGCATAGTCCACCCTATAAATATTGAGTTGATATTTCTTTCAAAATATTCTTCCAAAAGACTATTATTCTGGGCTGGGGATATAGCTCAGTTGGTAGAGTGCTTGCCTTGCAAGCACAAGGCCCTGGGTTCAATACTGGGCACCACAAACAAACAAACAAACAAACACTATTATTCCAGTTAATGTATCCTGAATAATGTAAATAATTATACATATTTATACATTAATTTTTCTACCATATAAAGTTTTTTAAAGTCAAAGGCAACAAGTACTTGGGGAAAAATGAAGAAACCTCAAATATTGATTAAAGCTAAAAATTTGAAACTGCTATCAAAGGCCTGCTTCTAACTGAAATGAACATAACTGAAAAGGACAAGATGTGAATTTTCCAGAAACTGAGATTAAATATGTGGCACTTCTTTGGTACATGGCCTACAAGACAATTGTAGAATATCCAAATCTGTTTCAAGATATGTCTTTTTCTAAAAAGAAGACTATTCATAACTAATGATTTGTCTAAATTGCCTCAAGTTATACATGGTATAGGTAGACTATAATTGTTTTTGAATTAAATTAATGTGTTTATGAAGCTTCTGAAAGAAAACAAAGGAGAATTATCTATGACCTTAGGGTAGGCAAAGGCATTTTAAACAAAACACAAATGCCATTAACCATAAAAGAAGAAATTGAAAAAAATAAATTTACTTCTGGTTATCAAAAGACACAATTAAGAGGGTAAAAAGGCACTTCATGAAACAGACCAAATTTTTAATTACACAGATGAAAAGGAATTATATCTACGATGGACAGTAAACTCTTATAAATCAATTAGAAAAAGACAAGACAGTTCAATTAAAAACCAGGCAAAAGACTTTGGACATTTTATAAATAAGGTTGTCCATATAGCAAACAAACTTTTTGTTAATGTATAAGGGACTGAACCCAGGGGTGTTTTACCACTGAGCTACATCCCAACACTTTATTTTTTATTTTTTTAAATTTTGAGGCAGGGTCTTGCTAAGTTGTTTAGGGTTTCACTAAGTTGCCCAGGCAGGACTCAAACTTTTGATCCTTCTGCCTCAGCTTTCTGAATATCTGGGATTATAGGTGTGCACCAGTACACCCAGCTGGCAAACAAACTTTAAAAGGCTTTCAACCTCATTACTTATCCCAAAAATTGAAATTACGATAACTCTTATCTATCACAATGGCTAAAATTTAAAGGACTGACTCAAAATTGACAATACCAAGTGTTGGTAAGAAAGTGGAGCAAACAGGACCTCTCATCCACTACTGGCGGGAGTATGAATTGGTATAACTACATAGGCAGCAGATATTATAGCTAATCTGGCATAAACAGACACATATTCTATGACCTAGCAAATCCACTTGTAGGCACTTAACAAATATGTACACAAATATGTACCAAAAGATGAACAAAAATGTTTACATCAGCTTTTTTATAGCTGAAAACAGGAAACAACCTAAATATCTACTGAGAACAGAATGGATAAATTGTGGCATGTTCCCTCAACAGAATATGACACATTATGGTTTGAATCTGGATTATCTCCCAAAGTCTTAGCTGTTGAATCCTTGTTCCCCTGTGCAGCAATAAATATCCTGAGGTAGTACTTTTGGAAGTGATTAGATAATGAGGGCTCTGCTCTCATCAGTTGAGTAATCCACTGATGGCTAAATGGACTACTGGGAAGTGATGAGAATAATATGCAGGTGGGGCATGGTTGGAGGAAGTAGGTCATTAGGGGTATTGCCCTCGGGGATTGTATCTTGTCCTTGACCCCTCTTCCCTGCTTCCAGCTGCTATGAGTTGAGCAGCTTTCCTCCATCATGTCCTTCTGCCATCATGTTTCTGCCTTGGAATCAGCTGACCACAGACAGAAACCGCTAAAACCATGAGCCAAAAATGATCCTTCCTTACTTTCAGTTGTTACTGTCATGTATTTTGGTTATAGCAATGAAAAACTGGCTAACAACACAGAAGTGAAAATTAACAAACTACTACACCCAACAGCATGGATGGCTTTCATAACTACAATGAACAAAACAATCCAGTCTTGGGGTTGGGGATTTAGCTCAGTGGCAGAGCAATTGCCTAGCACGTGCAGGGTCCTGGGTTCGGTCCTTGGCCCTGAAAACAAAACAAAACAAAACAAAACAAAACAAAACAACAAAAAACAATCAAGTCTTGAATATATAATGTAAAACTCTATTTATATGAAGTTCAACATCTGGCACAACTGTTACCTAGGGTGAGGAAGGTCAGATACTGGCAGGCAGCAGAAGGAGGGCTTCTAGGGCATTGGTCATTTTCTATTTCTTGATCTGGGTAGAAGTTAATGAATATGTCTAATTTGTAAAAATTCATTGAGCTATACAAATATGTTTTATGTAATTTTTTGTGTGTATATCATCTTTCAATGCAAAATTTATAACAATGAAAATTATAATGGTGATGCCACTTGCACTCATCTTTCCATATGTGTTCTGAACTAAAAGTCTGAAATGGTAACACCAAATGCAAGAAGACACATGGGTAAAAGGTGAAGTTAATGCAAACTTCCAAGGAGAAATTACTGTACTTATAACAACAGAGGGGAACTATGAAGATCAGTGAAAAAATATCACTTTGTGATTTTGTTAAAAACACAGCTTTAGCTGCCAGGTGCGGTGGTGCACACCTGTAATCCCAGCGGCTCGGGAGGCTGAGGCAGGAGGATCGCGAGTTCAAAGCCAGCCTCAGCAATTTTGTGAGGCGCTAAGCAACTCAGTGAGACCCTGTCTCTAAATAAAATACAAAATAGGGCTAGAGATGTGGCTCAGTGGCGAGTGCCCCTGAGTTCAATCCCCGGTCCCAAAAGAAAAAAAACAACAAAAAAACACCCCCCAAAACCCACACAGCTTTAGGAGCTGGGGTTGTAGCTCAGTGGTAGAGGAGTACTTGCCTCACAGGTGTGAAGCACTCATTCAATCCTCAGCATCATATAAAAATAAATAAGTAAAGATATTGTGTACATCTACAACTAAAAAATATTAACCCCCCCACAACAAAACAAAACAAAAACCCAAGAAAAACAAGCAAACAAAAAAACCCGCACAGCTTTAGGCTAGGAATGTGGCTCAGTGGTAGCATGCTTGCCTACCATGCATGAGACCCTGGGTTCAATCCCCAGAATTAAAAACAAAACAAACAAACAAACAAAAACACAGTTTTAATATCTTCAAATATATATAACATTGCTACAGCTGGAGGAAATCCCAGGATTATCCATGGGTAAATTTTTTTTCAGCCACTATGTACTAGGTATAGAGAGACTTTTTGAATGAACCACCTGACGACTGACCAAATTAACAACGGCTCAAAAGCCCAGAGGTCTGACCAATTTTATCAGGATGAGGTAAATGTAGATTTCAACTTAGATGTTTGAATATAACTAAATATTATAATAACTTTCTAGATGACTGGCCTTTGGTTGGAAGGACCCACAACCATACCTGCCTAGTGCCATAGAAAGATGGCCTGTTTACCTGTTCTTCAGGGCAGGCCAAAGTGGTTGGAGCACCACTACCTGTGGCCCACATGGACACTGCTATGCCACTGAGGAGGCAATAAAAAAGTAACTGCCACTACTTCAACCTGATTTAAGGCCTCCTCGAGTGTCTTATGCACAGTGACCCCTCAGTGTCTCTTTAATTTATCTAAATATTTGGCAGGTAGAGACTATGCTACAAAATTATCATTTGTTAACAGTACAGAAACTATATAAACAAATACATGAACATTGTAGATTTTCTGAAGGCTTGAGACAAGTGTTTTAAAACCTAGATAGCCGGGCGTGGTGGCGTACGCCTGTAATCCCAGCACTTGGGAGGCTGAGGGAGGAAGGTGGCAAGTTCAAAGTCAGCCTCAGCAACTTAGCGAGGCCCTAAGCAACTCAGTGAGACCGTGTCTCTAAATAAAATACAAAATAGGGCTGGGGATGTGGCTCAGTGGCGAGTGCCCCTGAGTTCAGTCCCTGGTACCAAAAAAAAAAAAAAAAAAAAAAATTAAACCCTAGATAGTAGCCCCTTGTAAAAGTATCTTTAGGAGTAGTTTCCTAACTTGCCCTTTGGTAATCTTTTTTTTCCTCAGTGCTGGGGATTGAACCCAGGGCTTGAACCCATGGGATTGAACCCATGCTAGGTAAGTGCTCTACCACTTAGCCACAGCCCTAGCCCTCTTGCAGAATTCCTTTTTGTGTATGTGTGGTACTGGGGACTCAACCCAAGGGTACTTTACCACTGAGATACATTCCCAGTCCTTTTTTATTTATATTTTTAGACAGGGTCTTGTTAAGTTGCTGAGAGTCTCACTAAATTGCTGAGATTGGCCCAAAACTTGTGATCTTCCTTCTTTAGTCTCCCAAGTTGCTGGAATGATTGATGTGCACCACCATGCCTGGCTTGGAGTGTGTAAGTATTCTTTTTTTGGTTGTAGATGGATACAGTACCTTTATTTTTCCGTGGTTCTGAGGATCAAACCCAGGGCCTCACGAGTGCTAGGCAAGTGCTCTACCACTGAGCCACAACCTGGCTTGGAGTATTCTTGATAAGTCTTTTTTTATTTTTATTTTTTTTAGTTGTAGATGGACATAATACCTTCATTTTATTTATTCATTTTTATGTGATGCTGAGGATTAAACCCAGTGCCTCACACATGCCAGGCAAGCACTTCTACCACTGAGCCACAGCCCCAACCCGATAAGTCTTTTTATTGAAACCTGAACTTTTTGGGTATTAAGAAACTCTGGATCTTACTTAAAACATCATTTTTAGCTGGCTTTCTATGATACCACTGTTGCTGGAGACAAGGGTGGAGCTGGGAGACACTGCCTTGTTACTGTCAGGTGGCTGCAGAAATTCTAGTTTACACTTGGTCTGTGTCAACATCCAAAGGTGGAGAATCCCTGTTACTGTTGGGTGGGGCTGGGAATTCTGGCTTCCACTAGGCTTCCAATGATATCTCCCTTACTGGCAATGGTAAAAATGCCTTACAGCAGTCCATGTATGGCTTTCACTGATACTATGGAAGAGGCAAGTATCATTATTGCTAGGAAGAGGTGGAAATATCGATTTTCCATTAAATCTCCTTTGACATAACCCCAGATGTAGTGCCTGCATTACTGCAAGTCAGGTTGAGGTGACAATCTAGACCCCCTAATTCATCTTTTTCAGAGATAGTTGGGGTGGCTGTTAATAGGTTGGATCTGAAATGTTCCCCACCTTGCCAAAGGCTCATGTGTTGAAGGCTTGGTCCTCAGCTGGTGGTGCTATTAGGAGGTGATGGAAATTTCAGGAGGTGGGGCCTATTTGGAAGAAGTAGGTCACTGGGAGCATCCCTTTGAAGGGTTAATTTTATCCCCAGTCAGTTCCCATTTCCTATCCTCTGCTTCCTAACTACCATGAGGTAAGCATCTCTGCTCCACCTTGTGCTCCCTACCATGATGTTCTGCCTTGTCAAAGGCTCAAAGCAATGGGACCAAGTGAGCATGGACCAAAACTTAAGAAACCATAAGCCAAAATACATCTTTCCTCTTTCAAGTTAATTTTCTTGGGTACTTTGTCACAGTGACTGAAAGCTAACAGTTGGCTCAAGGTGTTTTTCTGTGGTGTTTGGCTGGAGATATTATATAGAAGTTTTCTAGCAGGCTTTCTTAGCTTCATTTTTTGTCTTTGCTAGCTGGTGATTCTGAGTTTTGCTATCCTATCTAGCACCAAGTCTGGGAACAAAAAGAAAACCCAGGGGGGATAGAGTTGTGGCTTAGTGGTAGAATGCTTGCCTAGCATATGTGAAGCCCTGGATTCAATCCTCAGCACCATATAAAAATAAAATAAAGGTATTTTATTTTATTTACCTACAACTAAAAAACAAAATATTTTAAAAAAGAAAACCCAGGGAATGTACAGCTGTGTTTTTCTTCAGATCTCCAGGATTCTAGCTGTTCTACCTTCTTTCATTGTCCTTTCAAAGACTTAGGTGTTTGTTATATAAAATGCTCAGGGTTTTTATTTGTATTTAGTAGGGGCCATACGGAGAAGTACATCTACTCCACAGTGCTGCCAAGTGGAAGTCTGGCTAAGATTGTTACATTTTTAAATGAAAGCAACAGGGAGAACACTATGAAAAATTCTATACATATAAATGTGACAACTTGGAAAAACCAAATTCCTTAGGGATGGGGTTGTACCTCAGTGGCAGGGCGTTTGCCTGGCACATGTGAGGCACTGGGTTCGATCCTTAAACAAATAAAGGCATTCTGTCCATCAACAAATACAAATTTTTAAAAAATTCCCTTAAACCCAAAGTCACTCCGTATGAAACAGCTAAATATTAAAGAGACTAAATGTATAGGCAAGAAACTCCCAAAAGTGGAATCTCCAGATTCAGAGTATTTCACTGGAGAATTCTATCAAATGTTTAAATGAGAACATCAATTTTATGCAATTTCTTCCAAAAAAACCCCCAAAACCCAAAAACCAAAAACAAGTGGAGGGAATACTTCCCAATTAATTCTACGATGCCAGTATCAGCCTGATAAAACAACAGATAAGAGTATCATGAGAAAATAAAATTACAGGTCAATATTCTTCAGGAACACAGATATAAAATGTTTTAATAAGAGAATTTTAGCAAATTAAATCAAGAATTATATAAAAATAATTCTAAACTCAGAGAAAGTAGCAGTTATGAACTGAATTGTGTCCTACACACCTCAAAATTTTGTATGTGGAAGCCCTAACCCCAAAGTGATTGTGTTTGAAGACAGGTCCTACAGAGGGGTAATTAAGGCTAAATGAGGCCATAAGGGTAGGGCTTGAATTCAACAGTACTGGTAGTCTTTTTTTTTTTTTTTTTGGTGCGTGGTACTGGGAATTGAACCTAGGGCCTTGTGCATGCCAGGCAAGCACTCTATCACTGAGCTATATCCCCAGCCCTTTTTATTTTTGAGACAGTCTCACCAAGTTGCTGAGACTGGCTTCAAACTTGTGATCCTCTTGCCTTAGCCTCTTGAACAGGAGGGATTACAGGCATATTCCAACACAACTGGTGGCTCTGGTAGCCTTATTGAAAAGGAAAATATTTACCTTTATCTGCACATGCACCAAAGAAAAGCTATACAAGAAATGGAAAGCAAGGAAGAGGGCCCTTGACAAAAACTTCTGGTCTTTGATCAGGGACATTTAGCCTTCAGAATTTTGAAAAATAAATTTCTGTTGTTAAATACACCCAGCCTGTGGTTTTTTATTGTGGTAGCCCAAACTGTCTAAAACATGGGAGTTTATTCCAACAATGTAAGGCTGGTTCAATATTTGAAAAATCAATCAATGTAATTCCTAATATTAATAGACTAAAGAAGACAAATCACATGATCATATCATTTGACACAGAAAAAGTATTTGACAACACTCAGTGTCTACTCATGATAAAACTACAACAAACTAGTAGATGTAAAATTTCTCAACTTGATAAAAAAAGTTACAAACCCAGGGGTACTTGTTTCCCTAAGATTGGTAACAAGGGAAAGATGTCTGCCCTCATCACTGCTTTTTAGTATGGTATATTGGAAATTTTAGTCACTGCAATATGCAATAAAAGAAATAAAAGGTAAACAGATTTATAAGGAAGAAGAACAATCCTTATTTTCAAGTGACACAATGGTCTACACAGAAAAATTTCAAGGAGCTGTGTATAGTGGCACACACTTGTAATCCGAGTGACTTGGGATGCTGAGGCAGGATCACAAGTTCAGCCTGAGCAACATAGTGAGACCTTGTCACAAAACAAAAAAATAAAAAGGGATGAGGATCTAACTCCCATGGTAAGAACATCCCTGGTTTCAATGCCTAGTACTACAAAAATCAAAAGCAAAAATTCAATTGCCAGAACTACATAATTCAGCCAGGTTACAGAAATAAAAGATGAATATACAAAAATTCACTATGATTGTACATACTAGCAATTAACATATAGAAACTGAAATTATAATTACAATACCTTTAATAATTGCTCAAAATTTAACATTTAATTTAAATCTGGCAAAACATATAGGACTTGTTTGCTATAAACTACATAATGCTGATGAAAGAAATCACAGATGATCAAATAAATGGGAAATTGGAAGGCTCAACATTGTAAAGATGTCGATTTTTCCCAAATGATATATAGGTTTAACTTAACTCCTATGAAAATCCAGCAAAGTATCTTATACAAACTAGAAATGCCACAGCAATTTTGAAAAATGAAGAATAAAGTGGGAGGAATCAACTTATCTGATTTTGAAACTTGATTTGAACCTTACATCTTATACAAAATTAATTCAAATGGATCATGTATTTCAATGAAAAACATAAAACTACAAAACTCTGTGTGTGTGTGAGTGTGTGTGTGTGTGTGTGAGTGTGTGTGTGAGAGTGATGAACCCAGGGCCTCATGAGTGTCAGTCAAGTACTCTACCACTGATCCACATCCCCAGCCCTAAAACTATGAAATTCTTAAAAAGATAGGAGAAAATCTTTGGGATGTACAGATAGATGAGAAATTCATAGAGATGACATTAAATACATGATTTAAGCTGGGGACAGTGGTGCATGCCTGTAATCCAAGCTATTTAGTAGGCTGAGGCACGACAATTACAAGTTTGAGGCCAGTCTTGGCAACTTAGCAAGACCCTGTCTCAAAAACAGAAAAAGGAAAGGGCTGGAAATGTAGCTCAGTGATAAAGTACCCCTGGGTTAAATCCCCAGGATCAAATAAATAAAAAAAAACTCTAATTAGAAATTGGGCAAAAGACATGAAAATACATTTCACCAAAAGGATATATGGATGGGAAATTAGGAAGCTCTGTCAAAAACCATTGAGTTGAGGGTGGGGGTGCATGCTTTTAGAATCAGTGACTTGGAAGGCTGAGGCAGGAGGATCTAAAGTTTGAGGCTAGCCTGGCCTGGGAAACAAGATACTCTCTGAAACTTAAAAAAAATTAGAGAATTGGGGATACAGTTTAGTGGTAAAGTGCCTCTTGGTACCAAACAACAACAAAACAGCAACAACCAAAAACCCCTGAAGACTTAGGTCCTGCCTGTAGAAGGCCAGACTTGGAAGAGCTTCACATCATGGGGCAAAATTTATACAGTACTCAAAAATGTTAACTGAGCTTATTTGCTTTTGAAGATAAAATGAAGTACATTAACAACTAATTCTTCATCAATGTTCTAACATCATTTCATACCATACAGATTTTTCATGTTTTTATTAGTGCATTTTAATTATACAGAATGGGTTTCATTGTGACATATTTGCATGTGCAGATAAAATTTTGATCACATTCACCTTCCCTTTCCCCCAATCCCCTTTTCTTCTCTAACAGTTGCTGTATTACTTTCATGTTGTCTTTCTTTTTCCCCTAGAATCGACATATGAGGGAAAACATGTGATACTTGTCTTTGAGTCTAGCTTACTTCTCTTAACGTTATGATCTTCAGTTTCATAATTTTCCTGCAAATGACATGATTTCATTCTTCTTTGTGGCCAAATATTACTCCATTGTGTATATATGTCACATTTTCTTTATCCATTCATCTATTGATCAGTACCTAGGCTGATTCTATAACTAGGATATCATGAATTGTGAGACAATAGGCATAGGTATGCAGGTATGTCTATAATATGTTAACTTTAATTCCTTCAGGTATATACTCAAGAGAGGTATAGCTGGATCATATGGCTAAAAACAATACATCCCACCTAACAAGTGCAACCAGTTCCAGATTTCATCAAGGAATTTAATATGATCAATAATTAAATATTCTGCTTTGTTGTCCAATTAAAATTAAGGGTTTATATGACAGGCAAAGAACTATGGGAGGGGCTAGGGCTAGGGGGGCCCTAGCCCCTCCCATAGTTCTTTGCCTGTCATATAACAAACAAGCTTATTAGCAAATAAGCTCAGTGGTAGATCAATTTCCTACCACATGTGAGGCACTGAGTTTGATCTTCAGCACCACATAAAACTAAATAAGCAAAATAAAGGTACTGTGTTCATCTACAACTAAAAATATTTTAAGAAAAAACTATATGAAGCACAAGAGATTTAGCAAAAATTCATAGTACTTAAAATGTACTTAAAACTCTGAGAACAAATATTATTGCACCAAGGCCTTATATGAATTAAGGGGTGCACATCTCTCCTTGTGAGAGAAAACTAACTCATTTAGTCTCTATGTTTACTCTTTTTTTTTTTTTTTTTTGGAACCAGGGATTGAACTCAGGGACACTCGGCCACTGAGCCACATCCCCAGCCCTATTTTTGTATTTTATTTAGAGACAGGGTCTCACTGAGTTGCTAAGGGCCTCGCTAAGTTGCTGAGGCTGGCTTTGAACTCGCGATCCTCCTGACTCAGCGTCCCAAGTTGCTTGGATTACAGGCGTGTGCCACCACGCCCGGCTCTATGTTTACTCTTTTCTAAGCTGTTGCATTCTTGTTATCCTATTTATTAGATAGATACTATTTTAAAAGTGGTACACTGGACATTCTCCATTTAAGCTGAAAGATTAAAATCATTGCCATTGTAGAGACAATGTTGATATTGACTTGGAGTATCAATGGAATGGTGACTGTCAGCTCAGTACCAGAGCTGCTACAGTTATACAAAAATACAGACACCAAAGACATTGAAATGCTCAACTCGTGTTCATTTATGATGCTATTCTGATTTTTAGGAGGTTGATGATGAGCAAGTGAGGCTTAGGGACATGTTTTGAGAAAGGCTCTGAAGCTTTCTTTAACAGAATGTGGATAGCCTCTTGTGCGAGGGACACTCTGGGCCTTGGTTTCTAGAACTGATTCAACAAGCAGTTCTGGAGGATAACTAGGTCCTAAAAACCTGGTGCTGAGAGCAGAAAATTCAAGGATGTTTATCTCTGTCCTTTAAGAACCTAACATATGGTAGAAATAGACGTACAAAGAGATCTACTATTTCTCCTACAGCCTCTTTACCTGAAGCTGTACGACCTACTTATTCATTTCTTTATTCACTCAAACTTACAATACTAGCCATTATGTATAGTACTGGGAACACAAAGACCAGTAAGACAAAATGGCTTCCCAAAGTAGTCATTATTATTATTTTATTATTTTTTTTGCAGTGCTAGGGATTGAACCCAGGGCCTTGTGCTTACGAGACAAGCACTCTACCAACTGAGCTATATCCCCAGCCTATGGCCATTATTTTTAAGGAGCTGAATTTACACTTTTTCTGGCAGAAAAGTCCTTCTCTTTCCACAAAACGAAAGCCTAGTCCTACTTCAACTTTCTTCTCAAGTCTTTGCAAATGAAGGTCATATGCTTATAGTCAATCCAATTATTCCAGTATTCCCCTTTCATTTGGGCTTATGCATTTTAGAAACTCTATGCTTTGGCCCTCTATTGATGCCATCACTATGATGATCCTATTATATTGAGCAACTTCCTATGGGAAAGTTATTAATTAATGCTCTATTTCTCTTTGAAGACTAATAAATGCTACTGAATATTGAATCAGACTTGGAAATCTTGCTCTCCAAAACCTTACCCATCATTTCAGATTGAACTGCCATCAGTTTCATTCTATGAATGGGCTTGCATTAAGTTCTTGAACAAATGAGCTTTACTTAAACTACTGATCCACCATGACCTGATATAATATGCCTAGTATAATATGTCTCAGTGAATTGGTAAACATGTTATGTGACTTTGCATTATAAACGTATAATCAGCTACTCTTTTTTCCCCAAGCAGCACACAAGTAACCATGAGAGCATAAATTCCCCAAGTCAAAGGTGCATGCATACAAATACCTGAGGGAAGGCTGTGGAACAGTGTCTGGACTGGCTGGTACCTGGACTCCCTTTTCCCACTCTTCTTTCCATGTGTCCGAAAAGAGGTAATAGCTGTCAGGATTGATGTGATGAGAATCTGGAATTTTCATGGCACTGATGAGGTCCTTTCGGAATACCTGGGAAGATATTGCACATGCCTTGAGAAGTTCATAACTATGGAACTAATACCATTTAATGTTCTCCTTTTATTTTTGTATTTTAGGAAGTGCGATTAAACCCAGGGGCCCTTGACCACTGAGTTACATTCCCAGCCCTTTTAATTTTTTGAAATTTGAGACAGGGCCTCGCTATGTTGCTTAGGGTCTTGTTAAACTGCTGAGGGCCTTGCTAAGTTGCTGAGGTTGCCCTCAAACCTGTGATCTTCCTGTTTGAGCCTCCCAAGTTGCTGGGATTATAGGCATGAACCACCACGCCCTGCTAACATTCTCCTTCTAAAAAGGCCATCCCATATCCTACTTCCTAAATGGCCAGACCAACTTTTGTTTGAAAAGTTTTGAAGAACTGAAGGGTAGCCAAGCTATTTTGAACTTAATAAAGAGTAAAGGAGTCCTTCCTGAATTATTTTCTTGGGCTCATTAAATTTAGATTAACAATATAAATTACTCTAAAATAGTTGACATCAAATAATCCTTAACTCTCTTAAGCAAAAAATATCAACACTAATTGTTTATTTGGCCATTGGTTCATTTAAAAATTATTTACTTAGAAATAATTCTACACCCACATAAACATTACAAAAACAGTACAGAGTTCCTATACACTCTTCACTTAGTTTTGTCTAATATTAACATTTTAAATACTCCAATTTCAATGACCCAACTGAAGAAATTAACATTGCAATACTATTAACTAATCTATAAACTTTATTCAAATTTTACTAGTTTTCCCTTCAATTTCCTTTTGTTCTATAATTCACCCTAAGACCATTGTAATAGTCATATCTCTTGGTATCCTCCAATTTGTGAATTTCTCAGTCTTTTGTCTGTCATGACTTTGACATTTGATGAGTATTAATGATGAATTTTGAATATGTCCTTCCAGCTGGGGACTGTCTGATGTTTTCTCATGATAGATTGAGGTTCTATATATTTTTTGCAAGAATACCACAGAATTAATAATGAGTCTTCAATCCATTACATTAGGAATGTATGATGTTGATGTGCTATTACTGGTGATGTTAAACTTGGTCTTTGGTTCAGGTAGTGTCTTGTTGGTTCCCTCCAGTGTTAAGTTACTGTATTTCCTTTAGAGAAGATAATTTTGAGACTACATTGTTTCTTCTCAAATTGTCATGGATCAACTTTTGTGTCCATTGGTGGATATCTTGCCTCCAACAATTATTACTATGGTGTTCTAACAGTGATTTTCTATTTTCATCACTTCTCTGCCTTTATTCATGGAAATTTCTCTATAAGAAAGATCTGTCAATTCCTCATTTATTTGTTCAATAATTTATATCATTATAGAATCACAAATATCTATCTTATTCTTTGGGTTATAATTCAGCATTACTATTTTCTTATTTAAATTGTTCTACCTGTGGCCACTGGGTGCTTTTTCAGATTGGCACCTGTGCTGTTTTGAACAAATGCTTAATTACTTATTACTTAATACTTATTACAGTATTAGAAATAAACATGTCATAGGAACATTTATGTCCTTAATTGGTTGTAAAAATTTTTTACTTAGTTTACTTGATATTCTACTACCTACTGAAATCTTTTATTGCTTAAGTTAGTTTTACCATCAATTTTATATAGTTTTGCAGATCTACTATTATATTACCTGCAAATAGGGTTTTGCATTTTCTTTACCTAGTCTTGTATCTCTAATTGGTTTCTCTTATTTAATTGCATTGGCTAAACCTCAATTAAAATTTTGAATAGTAAAAGAGATAGTGGGCATATATGTCTGTCTGAAATCAGTGAAAATTTAATGGGGTTAGGGTTAGAGTTAGGATTTCTCTATTAAATAATATACTAGGTTTAGGACTATATGGTGTATATATATTTCAGAATGTTAAGAAATTATTTTGAAGATGCTATTTTCTTTAATGTTTTCATCATGACTCAGTGTTGAATTATGTTAAAGATTTCTTCAGTATATATGGAAATAATTTTTAGATATATTAATATAGTGTATATCATAATTAGATTTTCAAATACTAAAACAAACTTGCATTTCTGGGGTAAATGTGCTTGATCATGGTGTACTAGTTTCTTACTATGGTATTGTATTCTGTTTTCTAATATTTTAGTTAATACTTTTGTGTCATATTCATGAGTAATACTGATCCATAGTGTTAGTGTATTGACTTTATTAGGTTTGGCTATCAGTGTTTTACCTGTCTCATAAACTAAACAGGCCACTTTCTTCTCTAAGACTGAAATAACCTGAGAATTACTGGGATTATATGGTACCTATAAGCATGTGAGAAAGCATATTGTCTGCTGTCTCTAATATCAAGGTGTACAAATGGACAGATTTTCATCATATCTTTCCTGCCTATGTTGTTGATTTATTTTTTGTTCACTTAATTTGTCTGATACTTTGAGAGGTGTTTTTAAAGTCTCCTATGATTAGTACGTCTCTATGTTTCCTTGGATCTCCTATAAATTCTGTTTCATAAAGATGGTTGCTGTGCTATTCAGTGCAAAAATATCCCTAAGTATATTTTCATTGTGAATTATAGCTTTTAGCATTGAAATGTCTCCTTCTCCTTTGGGGCGTGAATTCTACTTGGTCTGATATCAGGATCACTACTCCTGCTGTTTTCATTTCCATTTCCCTGGCATATTATTGCCCATCTCTTTTATTTTTAGCCATTCTAAATTGGTGTTTTAGGTGTGCTGTTATATACATCATATAGTTGGGTCTTGTTTTGTGAGTCACATGAAAATACTTTTCTTTAATAAGTGTTAAGCCCATTCATACCTATTGGTATGATTAATATGTTTGGTTTTGATTCTATCATATTTTTAATGATATGTATCTTATTTTCTATGCTTCTTTCTCTACCAGTTGTGTATTCTTTACTCTTTGTACATTTTTAAAATTTTTAGTTTCATTCTAGTTGTTATCTTTATATTTAGAACTTTTTAAAATGTCTTTAATTTCATATTTTTTAACTGTTTACTATCAGGTTTACCAGTTTTTATCACTATCAATAAATTCCTCAGGGGCAAGGAGATAGGAATATTGTGGCATCCAAGAGGCTCACAGTGAGAGCCCAAAATTTACTCCTTCCAGGGAACTATAACGGTGTGGAAAGTTCAAATGTCAGAGGTAGGGATGATGACAAATGGGTATGTATGGAGCTACAATACGGACTATAAGTGATACTCTGGTTCAACAGGTCTCTGCATGACTAAACTAACACAGAAGCCTCAGTTTTGTGATTCTGTCTTTTCAGCAACAGAAAGAAACATATCATAAGTTATTAAGCTAACTTGGCAATGATTTCAGTGATGAAGGCCCAGTTAACATCTAAGTAATAAGGGAATACACTTTCACATGGAAGCATATATGCATTGATCTATACTTCACTTACTAATCTCTACTATGAAAAAAAAAACATAATACTTGCAGGTTGAAGATAAATGTGTCCACATTTCTGAAAAATCAAAGGAAGAGATGCTATCAAGCAAACATTTTAGCCTTTAATGCTTATCAAGGTTTTCTAAGGAGAACCACTCACCAAGTTCTATGTAACACGAACGTTGAGACACAGAGTATGATCTAATAAAGCAGTTAATTTTGAGGAAGTGCAGTTCTGTTTAAACTGATATCATTTCACACAATATAGGACTGAATTATCATATAATCAAATGATGCCATTTAAATGAATAAAAACTCATTCCATTTGCTACTTTGCAGGGACAACTCTGCAAATGCTTGTTGATTTCACTTAGGGAAGATTCAGAATAAATATGACCAGAGCAAAGTAGAGAAAGAAATCTACCTTGAACATGCAAATGGCCAAGGGGCAACAAAATGACCTTCTTACCAGGAATCTTAGCCAATTAAAGTTAATTGGGTGTTGCAAAGGGAGAAATCTAAATCTACAGGAAACAAACACTGGTGGTTTATTACATAATGCTTTGTTTAAGTGGGTAAATCACAGACATATTCATTTAACATGTTCTGTAGAGAGCTCAGTGTTCTGAGTGACTAGCAGGAGACACTGACTCATGATTATGCTGAACACTCCAATCTATTTCTATAAATTACTGTTAATGAGCCAGTGGTAAAGTAGTGATGGCAATTTACAGTTGTACTAAACTAATGTCTGGGAAAAAGACAGTGCTGTGGCAAATTCTACCTTAGATCTGGAAAGACTATAAAGACAAATATTTGTTAACATCCCAAGAGTTCATTATTTTCCAAGTGACACTCTTTACAAACTGAATCAACTGATTACAAAATCATACTTTGGGCTTAATAATGCCATACCATCTAATCATATAGCCATATCTTAACCCTTAACATGTCTGCTTATTCAATTCTGTTCTATAATAAAAATATGTTTTCTAAGTAACCTAGAAACTTATATTTAATAGTGGATTGAATGGATGTACTCAAAAAGGTATGTCCATATCTTAACTCCCAGAACCTATGGATGTTACCTTGTTTGGGAAAATGTTATTAAGTTATGGATCTTGAGATGAAGAGGTAATTCTGAGATACGTGGGTGGACTCTAAATCCAATGATAAGTGTCCATATAAGGAAAAGGCAGGGGGAAATCTGAGGCAGTTATTGAGTGATGTACTGATCAACAAAGCAATGAATGCTACCAGCTACCAGAAGCTGGAAGAGGCAAACAATGGTATTTCCCCTAAAGACTGAAGAGAGTGCAGACTGGTTGATTTTGGACTTCTAGCCTTTAGAACTGTGAGAGAATAAATTCCTATCATTTTAAGCCACCTAATTGCCAGCAATTTGTTAAGGTACCCGCAGGAAACTAATAAACATATTTACCAAACAGAAGTGTAACTTGAAGACTAGGCAGATATAAAAGCAGAGGCCAATGACATCTGGCTCTTGTTCATGGCTTCAGAAATACCAAACCTCCAAGGAACAGATACTCTGTGAAGTCTGGGAAACCTCAAACTGTAGAACACCAACTCATACTTGTTTTTCTTAAGCAAGTGACAGCTAAATCCAATGACTATTACAATTTTCCCTTTAGGAAAAAAGCAGACTTGTATGATAAGCCCAATTTCAATTTTACAAGTTAGCCAGATTAAACAGTGTCATATCCAAGTTTTCTAGAGAAGCATTTTTGCTCAAGGCAGAGTGTGAGTCTGCCTTATCCTTCTGTATGAGTCAAAATCTCAAGCATGCGGCAGAATATAAAATATGAAGGAGTGGGAATATAAGTTCAGTGATATGAAATATATTTACCAGACTGGTCTCATGAACCTGCTTCTGAAAAGAAAAGGCATTTTTTAAAGATTTTAAAATTGAATATAAACAAAGCAGCTAGAGTACATCCTCATTAGCGATGTAGGTTTTATACATATATACACATATTTGAAAATATTTTCATAAAGAAACCATAAAAGGGCAAACCAAAAACTTAAAAAATCTATAGAAGAGAGGAAAATGGGAAAAGGAGTTTCTTAGTCTATTTTCTGCAGCTATATTATAAGCAGAATATTTGAGACTGGGTGATTTATTAGGCTCATGGTTCTAGAAGCTAGGAGCTCTAAGAGCACACTGTTGGCTGGTGAGGGTCTTCATGCTGCATCATTCCATGGAGGAAGAGGTGGGTGTAAGAGCAAAAGAGGATTGGACACTTTCCCCCTGCTTTTTTGGGATAATTTCTTTTTTAAAAAATATTTTTTTAGTTGTCAATGGACCTTTATTTTATTTATTTATATGTCATACTTAGGATCGAACCCAGGGCCTCACACATGCCAAGCAAGCACTCTATCACTGAGTCACAACACCAGCCCTGATAACTTCTTTTTATAACAAATCCACTCTCATGATAACGTCTTTCTATAATAATTTCCCACTCTCATAATCCACTCTCTTGACAATGACATTATTCCACTCATGAGGATATAACCCAATCACTTTGTATTAAGCTCACCTCCCAATACTTGCAATGGGGATGAAGTTTGTAACACATGAACTTTGAGGAATACATTCAAACCATACAGGGAGGGAGATAAAAACTGGATCTTTCCAAGTGTGTTTTATTTTACGGTTTGATGCATGAACCAGGTAAATGTTTTATATAGCTAAAATTTTTTCAAGAAAAGAATATGAGTTCTGGGACAGGTTACATGGATTGGTCTACTGGTCACTAGTTCATTTTTTTAAAAACCTTTATTTTTTTATGTGGTGCTGAGGATCGAACCCAGTGACTCACACATGCAAGGTAAGTGCTCTACCACCGAGCTACTTCATAGCTCAGCCAGCCCTACTTCATAGCTTTTGGCAAGTTATCTAAATTATCTGTCTCAGTTTACTAATTTGGGAAGGGAATAATAATAACACTCATCTCATTGGGGTTGTGTAAGGATCAAATGGGTTAACTTGTATAAAAGGCTTAGCATGGTACTGGGCTCATTATAATTGCATCAAATAAATATTGATGCAGTTATTTTATTAACATAATCTCAGATTTCCTTCAAAAAGTATAAAGAAGCATATAGCTCAGCTCTTTTATCTAGTCCATAAAGTAATTGTTGATACAGTGAAAGATCTGAGTTCATAGCTCAACTAAAGTGGACATGGTTTGGCTTGAAAGCTGTAGAGTTCCCAAGCAAAAGCCTTATCAAGAACTTACCTTCTAGAGGCTACAAATAATGCAGAAATTTCACAAAATAAAACAGCCATTTGTTGCTAAATTAAAGATTATGGATGAGGGAGCTGAATGTTGACATTGACCTTTCTAGGTAATGAAGTTGAGAAGTTTACGAGTTCTTAATCGTGTGCCTGTTTTGTATGCATTGATAGTTTCCCCAAATGATACTGAAACAAAAAGGCTTTGTACTTAACAGATAACTGCTCATTTATGGTCAGAGGGGATTCACAGGCTAACATACAGTCCCAAAGCTATGCCAAGTCCAACACTGCATGTGCATCTGGCCTTTCAGATGCTTGCAGAAACAAAGGAGGCCTCACTATGAATTCATTTAGAACATCAATGCTTAACCTGCCAGATCCACAAAATGAAAATGCTCCTCATGGACAACTCTGTCTTTTATTACTCTCATTAACATCTCTCAGTGGGCAATTTCTTAAAGCACAGCTAGTTTGAACATTTGTGTGACATTTTTTCAGAGGGAAATTCAAAATATTTATTTCCTGGATGACACTAAGGGAAATACTGTCTGGTCCATGTCAATAAAGCAGAGAGATTGGTTGATGTTGATTCACATAAATTTGAAACTATTATATAATTGACCACAAACTGATGTGTCCCTCAAATGTATACAACAGCTATAAGTACAAAACATGCAAATATATTTAATCAAGGGGAACTGACTATAATTATACAATCTTATAACACCCATTTTTTTTTTTTTTTGGTACCGGGGATTGAACCCAGGGGTGCTTTACCCACTGAGCCACATCCCCAGCCCACATATATATAAATTTTAGAAACAGGGTCTTGCTAAGTTGCTTTTGGCCTTCCTAAGTTGCTGAGGCTGACTTTGAACTCTTGATCCCCCTACCTCAGCATCCCAAGCTGCTGGAATTACAGACATGGACCACTGTGCCTGGCCTTATAGCATTTTCTTATTCTTTATGATAACAGATACCTAGGACTGTCAAGACATTGTATCCACATTAATTTTTCCAATGAATCAAAGATAATTCAATTTCTAAATTTAAAATTATAAAAAACATGTAACTATTTTTCATGGAACTATCTTTCAACCAGTTTAAAACAGCTCTCATATTTCTTCTAAACAGGCTGGAAATGCAGAAGAAAAGAGAAAATAAATAGAAACTAAAAAAGAGAAAGAAAAAGAAAAAGAAAACAAAAAAGGTGGCACACATCTATAATATCAGCTTCTCAGGACTGAGGCAGGAGGATCAGATGTTTAAAGCCACTCTAGGCAACTTAGTGAGACCCTGTCTCAAAACAAAAAAAGGCTGGGTATGTACTTCAACAGTATAGCACTTACCTAATATGTGCAAGTCCCTGGGTTTAATCACAGTACCAATAAAATGAAATAAAATAGAAGAAAAAAAAAAAGAATGAACAACATTTTTGTGGCTTTGGGCTGACACCAACTGAAACACCAATAATTGTAAAGCAAGGTACTTTGGGGTTACTCAGGAAAGTTGAATTACTTCTCTTACCTCACATCAAACAGAGGTGTTTGTATCCTAGTAATGGATGAGAAGGATCAATTAAGTCTGACTTGGAGATCTGGGCAATTTTCACATAAGAGATGACATTTGAGGTTTGCTCTGGAAGGTATTCTCCCTTCTTTCAATGTCCCTTTTTGTGCAACATGTATGCATTTGCAGCTTAGTGCTTTTATCTACTGTAGGTCCGAAATCTAAATAATCAAGCTTGTTATAAATATAGGCAAAATGATGTATAGAAGCTCTACTTGAGGGTATGCAGTATTCTCTGCTGAATTATAATACAAGATCTAACACTTTATGGCTATGGAAATCTTAGATAAAAATTAATGGGGGCTGGGGATATAGCTCAGTTGGAAGAGTGCTCACCTCACAAGCACAAGGCCCTGGGTTCAATCCCCAGCACCGCAAACAAAGAAACAAACAAAAAATTTAATGGGACTCCAGGCCTACAGATTGTATGCCTATAGTTGATCCTTTAAGATAGGATAATGTGTTTTACAGACCAGACTAATATTAGGTAAAAATATCTTGGCTTTTGAGAAAGCATGGAAAACATTTTAACATGTTCAAATTGGTTCTATTTCAATGTGCTTTTCTAGGGAAATGTTTTTAAAAATATCTTTAGAAGTATGGGCCCTTTAGAGAATCAGATGAAAATTACTAACTCAGAAATAAAATTCACATAAGAACATATCCTTAAAATTATATATAATTTTCAGAAGGTATTCAGAATTTTCAGAGTTTTAAGCATGATATTCTTTGCTGCATTTTCTCTACCCCTGAACTACATGTGTGGGATTCACACACCCCCAACAAACTCTTCCCTAGAGGATAAATCAGGGGAAGGCATGTAAAGAAATCTCACTGTGCACTATCAAAGAAAATATGTACCTATTAATGCAGCCAGTTAAGTCCCGATATAAAGATAATTTATACTGTACTTCAATGACTAACTCCCAATAAAAATGTTACAGATGAAACTTCCAGTATCATCTCAGACCTGTAGAGAGAAGGAAAAAAGAAACTCCCATTTTAACAAGAAGAAAATGGGAAGATGGGCATTGAATTAACATCTTTTCACAAATCTGCCAGAGAAATAAGCCACAAGACAAATGGTCAACCCAACGAGAGACAGGCTTCTTCAGGGAAACACAGGACAGAGCATTTGCTTATCTGGTGAAGCCAGAGCAGGAATATTCTAGAAATTCTGATGAATCACTGGAGGTCAAGTGGGAACTATTATGAGAGTATGAAGTTCCTAGGGACTATATTCATAGGGGGTTCCCATCCTCTTGCAAGCTTTGTCTCTAGGAACGCAATGAGACTCACACAGGGAAGATGGGGCACAGGAGGAACTGGAGAAAGCTACCCGAGTGGTGCAGTCTGGGTCCCTGATATACTTAGCACCCTGGCTCCCTTACTGAACAAAAGGTTTCATCTCTAGGGAGAGGATACAAAGTGAGGGCAATGTTGTAATTTCACTTTGGCTGGGGAAAGGGAAAAGCATTCAGCCTCAGCCTCTGCTACCTAAGGGAAAAAAAGCCCTCCCTGGGGAGAACCTCAAGACAAAGAATAGAGAGTACCAGAAGGTACTTAATAGGGGAAGGTGCAAAATGCTGTACTGGTGAAGACCACCTCCCCCACAAAGCCACACATAGGGCCACTATGCAATCCAAATCCTGAGACATAATCAGAAGATCAGAGAATGTTGCCCCTCCCCCAGACCCTACCACCATGCTAAAGGTTCCAGTGATAGTAACAGTGGCTAAAAGCTGGGAGTGCTGCCAGAGACAGAATCTGTCTGAGGAAAAAAACATAAAGATTCTAGAAAAGAGCCTGGCAGTTCCTCAAATCCAACAATTCCACTCTTGGGTGTATACCCAAGACAACTGAAAACATAGCTCCACATAAACACTTGTATGTGAATGTTCACAGAATTATTCATAACAGCTAAAAAGTGGAAATAACCCAAACACCAATCAATTGATGAATGGATAAACAAAACACCATGTAATATCATTTGGTCATGAAAAGAAATGAAGTACTGATACATGCTACAACATGGATGAACCTGGAAAATACGCTAAATGAAAGAAGCCAAACACAGAAGTCCACATATTGTATGATTTAATCTATAGGAAATGTCTAGAATAGGCAAATCCACAGATGTACTTAAGTACATCTGTGGCTGCCAGTGGCAGGATATTTGAGAGTAACTACTAATGGGTTATGGAATTTCTTTCTGAGGTGATAAAAACCTACTAAATTTAGATTGTGGTAATGGTTATACAACTGCAAATATACTAAAAGCCACTGAACTATATACTTGAAATATGTAAATTACATACTATGAGAATTATGTTTCTAAAAAAGATATTAAAAAATTTTAAAGGGTCATTGTGGTATTGATGGACACCAACTGAGAGGCCTTGACATCCACTCTCACCCAGGAAGAGTTAGGTAGCTCCTCCACCTCTTCCTCAAAGTGGTATTAGCAGAGACTGGGTAGGGACCCTAGGCTATGACCACCACACACATAAGTAATGTGGTACCCCTGACCATCACCAAACACCCCACTATCAATAGAGGCAACCATGTAAGCATTTCCATCCTAACCAAGTAGTAATGAGATCCTCCATTTCCTAGAACATAACAGACAAGGTGGAGGACCCAGGAATTCCACAACAAGTACTAAGAGTTTTCTTCCCCACTGGCCTGGTTATGGCAGAGGCTTTCTAAAACAGAAGATTTAAATAAAGGACTCATTGTTTCACAACATAATACCAAAAAACTTCAGGGTACAACAGAATATCACTTATCAAAGTAAGAACTGGGAATGAGAAAATACAATCAATAGGTACAAACATCGAGGTAACACAGATATTAGAATTATGTGACAAGGATTTTAAAGCATCTATGCTAATAATGTTTCAGTGGGAAATTACACTTCTGAAACAAAAATATAAATCTTCAGCAAAGAAATAGAGGATATAAAGAATAAACGAAAATTTTAGAATGGAAAAATATAATAACTGAAACAAACTCTTGGGATAGGCTCAATCAGAGAATGGAATTAACAAAAGAACCAGTGAACAAGAGATATTACTCAGTCTGATCAATAGAAAGAATATATACTGGAAAATTGAAAGGAGTCTGAAGGACCTATGGGAAAATAAGAAAAGATCTGACATTCATGCAACTTAAGTCCCAAAAGGAAAGGAGAAATAAGGTGGAAGTGAAAAATACTCAAAGAAATAATAGCTAAAAGTTTCTCAAACTTGCAGAAGATATAAATCTGTAGATTCAAGAAGCTGCCCAAACTTCAAACAGTATACATGAAAAGAAGTCGGTGCTCAGGGACATCATAATCTAAGTTTTGAAAACAAAAGACAAAACTTTTTAAAGCAACAGAAAAAAAAATGACTAATTGCCTAGAGTGAAACAACTATTTGAACAAGATCAAATTTCTCATCTGAAACCAAGGAGGCCAGATGGAAGGAGCAGAATATTTTTCAAGGGTTGAAAGAAAAGTACAGTCAAACCATGATTCTTTATCAAGCATAAATATTCAGGAAAGAAGATGAAATCAGAACATCTTCAGATGAAGGAAAACAAAGAGAATTTAACACTAGTAGGCCTACCCTAAATGAATGATCAAAGTAGTTCTTTAAATAGAAATGATATGAACAAAAAAGGAAAATTGAAACATCAGGAATAAAGAAAGAGGGCTGGGGATATAGCTCAGTTGGTACAGTGCCTGCCTCACAAGCACAAGGCCCTGGGGTTCAATCCCCAGCAATGCAAAAATAAATAAATAAATAAAGAAAGAAACAAAGAAAGAAACAAAGAAAGAAAGAAAGAGTACAGATGCAGACTATCCTCTTGAGTTTTCTAAAGTTTGATGATTTAAAAAAAATTAACATTGTCTAATGTGGTTCTCAATGTAAGAGAAAACAAAACACTTAAGATAATTTCATATTATAAAATGGGGGGCAGAAAAATAGACATAAATGGTAAGATTTCCATACTTCACCCAAAATGGTAAAATGTAATCAATAAACTGATGTTATATATCTTTATCTTTTAAGATAACATCGAAAGCAATCACTGACATTTATACAGAGATATACACTCAAAACTGCTATAGATAAATCAACATGGGATTCAAAAAATTATTCAAATTATCCACAGGAAGAGAGAAAATAAAACAGGGGCAACAACAATCAACATAGAGCAAATAGAAAACAAACTGTAAAATGACATATTTAAGCCAAATCATACTGAAAGTTATATTAAATGTATATGGTTTAAATATAACACTTAGAAGACAGAGATCAAGAGAGTGAATTTAAAAAACAACCCAACTCTATGAGAAACTCACTTCAAATATAATCATTATATAGATCAAAAGTAGAATGGAAAAATATACAATACAAACATCAGAAGAAATCCAGAAACCATATTAATATTAAATAGTGTAGACTTCAGAGCAAACAGAATTACCAAAGATAAAGAAGGACATTATATTATAAAAGGGGCAATTTATGTATGCATCTAAGTATAGAGCTTCAAATTACATAAAGCAGAACTGATAGAACTGAGAGGAGAAATAGACAAATCCACAATTACAACTGGAGACAGAAGTGCTCTCTGAATAATTACTAAAACGACTAGGTAGAAAATCAGTAAGGATATAGAAGAACATGATCAATCAACATGACCCAAGAACAGCAGAATATACATTCCTTCTGGGTGTGCATAGAACATTCACCAAGGTAAGTAATATTTTGGGCTATAAAACAAACCTTGACAAATGTAAAAGAAGTGATATCCTACAGACTGTTCTTTGACAACAATAAACTAAAATTAAAAATCAGTAATAGAAAGATAGCAGGAAAGTCTCCAAACACTTGGGAATGAAACAACATATTTATAAATAATCCATGGGTCAAAGAAGTTTTGAGGGAAATAAAAATATACACTACACAATGAAAATGAAAATAAACATCAAAATTAGTGGGATGCAGCTAAAATGGTGTTTAAACTAAAATTCTTGTATCAGAGAAGAGGAAAAAATTCAATTAGTAACATAAGTAGGGCATGGTGGTTCACAGCTATAATCCTAGTTACTTGGGAATCTGAGGCAGGAGAGGACAATCTCAGCAAGACCCTGTTTTGAAATTAAAAATAAAAAGGGCTGGGATGTAGTTCAATGGTAAAGTGTCCCTGGGTTCAATCTGCAGTACCAAAACAATAACAGCAACAGCAAAAAATCAAACTACAAACAACCCCCCCCAAAGAAAACTCAAATCAAAACCTATGCACCCATATCAAGAATCTAAAAAAAGAGCAAAATAAACCTAGATCAAGAAGAAGAAGAAAGTAACAAAAATAAGAACAGAAATCATGGCTGGAGATGTAGCTCAGTGATAGCGCATTTACCTAGCATGTGCAAGACCCTGAATTCAATCCCCAGTACTTTAAAAAAAAACTCTAAAAGTTTGGAAGTCAAATAATAATTTTAAGAAAACATTGGTTCTTTTTAGTTATACATAACAATAGGATTCATTTTGATATAATTATAAAGGCACGGAATGTAATTTGTTGTAATTTAGTCCCTAGTACTTTCCCTTTCCCTCCTCTCCTCCTTCCCCCACTTCCCTTCCCTCTACTGATCGTCTTGCTATTTATTTATAGTTTTTTAAACTTAGTGTCATGTGGATGTACATGGTGGTGAGATTTACTGTGGTATATTCATATATATTCATAGGAAAGTTAGGTCAGATTCATTCCACTGTCTTTCCCTATCTAATCCCTCCTTCCTTCCCTTCATTCCCCTTTGTCTACTCCACTGATTTTTCTTCTATTCTTTTTTATGACCCCCGCCTACCTTATTTTAGATTAACTTTCACATATGAGAGAAAACATTCAACCTTTGACATTTTGGGACTGGTTTAAATAATAAATGTTGCTTTAAAAAAGAAAGAAAATTAATGGAATGGAAAAGAGAAAAATTATACAAATGGTTTCACTGATTATAGAACAATTTTAGCAACACAATAAAATATGTAGTATTGGGTTATACCCTGAGGTATAGAGTAAATATATGTGATCCCATATTGATATAAATAAATAATTAAATAACTTTTTGAAACCAGGGAGAAGGCATAAATCTTCTTTATAGAATATTATCAAATAATAGATGCTAACTAACTCTTCCCTTCAGGAAGTAAAGCTTAATCCTTGTCCAACATCATTGCTGGGTCTGAGTGGGTTACACTTAGTGACTTGCTTTCAAAGAACAGAATAGGGAAAGGGAAAAACAGGAACTTTACAATGGAGAAACCTCATAAATATTACCATAAATGATAAGCTCTTAATATAACACAATGAGACAGACACTTGATCCCTACTGTATTCTTCTCCCAAACCTTAATTATAGTCTCTTTATAAAACAAACATCAGACAAAGCCAGACTGGGGAAAATTCTACAGGATACTCAATAGTACTGTTCAAGACAGTCCAGGTAATGTGAAACAAGGAAAAACTCAGAAACTCACAGTCCAGAGAAGACTGAGAAGACATGATAACTTAATGTAATGGTGTGACCTGGACCTGATACTGGAATATTAATAGAAAAAACATAAAAATCCCCAAAAGTTTGGAGTTTAGTTAATATTCATGTATCATACTGGTTTTTTTTTAGTTTTTTTGAGGATGATTTTTTAAAATTAGTGCTTAATGATTATAGAAAGAATTTGGGTTCATCTCAACAAACTGGCTTTTTTAGTTTTGACAAAGGTACTACAGCAATGTAAGATGTTAGTTAACATTCAGGGGAAAGGAAATTGAATGTGGGCTATACAGGAACTTTTAATTCTATCTCTGCAACTTTTCTGTAAATTTAAAACTATAACCAAATAGGAAGCTTATTAGAAAAAAAACATATGGCTAATCTACATGACCACTAGTGTTTAGATGATAAAAGAATGGTGTTAAAAAATAATGAGTAAAAGAGGATAAGTTATTAATTCTCAATGCCCCTAAGTATTCCAGACAAGTGGAAATTGATATAAAAGATGAATGATAATAACAGAAAAGTGTACTACGTTTGGATAAGCAAATATCTTTATTTACTTTTTAAAGTGTGATATGTTTTCTTTTATTAGGATTTGTATGGGTTGTAGTTGGATGGCTAGACTAAGGTACCCCTTGAAGAATTCATCCAGGCCATAAAACAAAATAAATACAATCTAATTTTGTTTTAGCCCTGTTTGCACATGAAAGAAGTTATTTCCATTTCTTAAGTGAGCCTTAAAACAATTGTTTGAAACAAATGGGGACAGGAAGTAGAACCTAGAAAGTCAGATATTGACAGAAAAGTGATAATTTGCTATTAGAAATGTGGCACAGATGGGCATGGGGGTACATTATATAATCCCAGCAACATGGGATGGTGAGGCAGGGGGATTGCAAGTTTGAGGGTAGCATGGGAAATTTAGGGACACCTGTTTTAAAATAAAAAATAAAAAGGGCTGGGGAAGTAGCTCAGTGGTAGAGCACTTGCCTAGTTTGCATAAGCCCCTGGGTTGAATCCCTAGTACTAACCACCCCCCTAAAAAAGAAGAAAAACTGCAAAGAAATGTCACATAAACGGATATTCTGACAAAAGCAACAAAAGGTGATATTGTTTTTGTTTTAAGACCCAAATAGGAGAAAGAATTCATAGTGGTTCCAACTACTCCTTGATGGCTGCCCTCAGCCTCACCTGTAAGCAGTGTATGCTTGTTGTCGGGCGCGGTGGCGCACGCCTGTAATCCCAGCGACTCGGGAGTCTGAGGCAGGAAGATTTCAAGTTCGAGGCCAGCTTAGGCAACTTAGCAAGATCCTGTCTCAAAATAAAAAATAAAAAAGGGCTGGGGATGTAGCTCAGTGGCAGAGCACCCAGAGGGTTTAATCCCCAGTACTGAAAAAAAATAAAGGCAGCAACAAGTGCTTGTCACCTCTGCCACTTCCCATTTACTTCCACTTCTCTTTTTCTACCAAGATTCCTTCCACATTCTCCTTCCTGCCTGGGTTCCCAGCCCTTGTTCAATTCTAGGCAACTGTTTTATTTTCAAATTCTGCTCCCACTTAATTATGAAAATTTTTATTATAGCTATTTGTGAGATAATATTGGTGCTGTCTCATATTTCTTAATTGACAAAGTTTCAACAATTGCTGTACACTGCATAATGTATCCAATGCATACTGGCTAATAGGACAGGATACAGGGTGAATCAAAACTTAAATTTTAGCTCTTATTTCTTCTTTCTTTTTTTTTCTATGGTACTGGACATTGAACCCAGGGGTGTTCTACCACTGAGTTATATGCCCGGATCTTTTTATTTTATTTTTCTTTTCCTTACTTCCTTCCTTTCTTCTTTTTTTTTTTGTGGTGCTGGGGATTGAACCCAGGACTTTATGCATGCTAGGCAAGCACTACCACTGAGCTACATTCCCAGTCCAATCCTTTTTATTTTTTATTTTGAGACAGGGTCTTGCAAGTTGCCAAGGTTAGCCTTTAACTTGTTATCCTCCTGCCTCAGTCTCTGGAGTATCTGGGATTATAGGTGTGCACCACCATGCCTGGCTCTGCTCTTATTCAGATGACCCAGGACAAGTAATTTCTCTAACCTCAGATTCATCACCTGCAAATAGAATACCTACTTTATAATACAATTAAGGGAATGAAGCAAAAGTATATGATTTCCTAAATGTACCTTATCATAAAAATCATCTGAATCAATTTTAAATATTAGATCCCAGGCACCTTCCTTGTAAATATTAATTCACAAGGTGGAGTTGGTCTCAAATCAGTATTTCTAACAAACATCCAAGAAGAACCTGTTAATTTCTCAAGTTTTGGTATAATCTAATAATAGTAGATAATCTAATCTAATCGTTATTAGGTTATCTACTGTAAAGCTCTTGGTACAAAAAACATCAATAAATGGTAGCTATGGGAGGTAGGTTTGAAAATATCCATGTAATGTTGACAACACAAATAATTTCAGAGGGATGAAATAAGCCAGCAAAGCAGAACATGGAATCAAGTTCTTCTAATGCCAAGGCTATAGTTCGTCATACAAATATCACCAGGTTCTCCCTTTTATAACACAATGTGAAATACAAATGAAAAAATTGCTTCCAACAGCTCAGATTCCCCTATTCTTCCAGAAAAAGACTGTTATTTCCACTGATCTGGAAGCCATAAGCCTCAGGATCCAAAGTCTTTGAATTGTTTTATGTCCTACAGGGAAAGGTAACAAAGTTTTAAATCAACACTCCGTAGTCAAAGTCTCCTCAGGATAGATGGGAAGTTTCTTCCACTTCCTGTTTATGTTCCCTGAGTTTTTCTGTACAACACAGACACAACAAAATGCACTAATATTCTATTGTGCCTAGACAGATCTCTAGCAAAATAAGGAAATGAAAAGCAACCTTTGAGAAAGGCAAAATGCTTTCTGGTGGATACACTGGAAAAGTACTCCTCAGTGAGCTACTCCTTTTCCATGAGTATGTGTGGAACCTGTGCCTTGCTTCTAATCAACAAAATATGGCAAATGTGATAAATGTCACTTATAATTATGTTATATAAGACTCCATCTTAGAAGACTTGAGAGAAACTCTCTTGTTGGTTTTGAAAAAGTAAACTGCCTACTGTAAGAGTTCCTGTAGAGAAGGCTACATGACAAGAAACTAAGTGGCCTTTAGGAACTGAGTGGTTTTTCATCAAAAATCAGCAGGAAAATAAAGATCTAAATTCTCTAGCTCTAAGGAGGAATTCTGCCAATAATCTGAATGAGCTTGAAAGTGAATTCTTCCTCAGTTCAGCCTCCAGATGAGAACATATCCCAGTCAGCACAGGGATTGCAGCCTTGAAAAATCCTGAAAGCAGAATGCAGTCATACTGTGCCTAGGTTCCTGACCTGTAGTAAGTGAGATAATAAATGTGTGCTGCTTCTTAAGCTACTAATTTTGTGATCATGTATAATGCAACAACAGGATAACTAATACATTCTCTTTTCCTTTATATCCAAGAAGTTCACTCATAGTAGAAATCAGCTTCTCATCATTTCATTATCACAGAGGAAAGTCTGTATGATCCACTAAACCATTATCAAGTCCAGGTGTAATTCTGGCACTTTGCTGTCCTTGGGGCTGAAGAGGATTAGCCTTATAAGGAGTTACCCATTTTTTTTGGGGGGGGGCAGTGCTCCAAAGCCACACTCAGATTCTAGACCTCTTGGTCCTTCCCTTCTCCATCCACAACCTCCTAACCTATCCTTTTTTATACCATCTCCCACCTGCTAATCTAACTCTTTTCAATTATAGGTCAGGAAGGAGATCCTTCCCAGTTCCTCAACTGGGTCTCTGTGACTTTCTAGCTAGGAGAGGAATAGTCTAAAGATAGGCACTTGTCATTACCAAAATGAAAGCAGTGTAAAGATTATATTTCTTTTAGGAAAGAAAATGAAATCATTCTTGGAAAATAAACAAACTCATTGGAAAACAGCTTTATCCGCTGGCATATGCTTTACTTTACACATCTTCAGATTCTGGATATTGTAGGTACAAAGGCAGGAAGTAGCTATTTGTGTTTTTTTTAAGTCTAAAAATTAAATATCTTATCTCACCTCAGCAGGTTTCTTGGGTTCTTTTGGATTTTTTGACTTGCTCCTATACATTGGACCAGAAGTAAAGGAAGTGGAAGGACCTGCAAAAGATAATTAGAAAAAAATCCTAAGATATATTACCCACTAATGTAACTAAATGGCATGAAACTAAATGCCATCCAAGAGAACTATGAAAGATATGATAGAGAAGACCACAGAGATCTCATACTACTGCAGGAAATAACTGCACCCAAGAGAGTCTCACAATGGAGTATAGGTGACCTTCTGGAGTGCAAAAACTTCAATAATGTGAAGGCTGGGAAGATGTGATTTGGTATAATCACACCTCATCATATTTTTGAATTGCCTAGAGAAAATGTATCTGGAAAAACTAAAAATACGGAGCAAGTACTCTGTGTATCCTTAAGCACTTCCCCAAAGGCTGTTATTAGGGCCTTTACAGTGACCCACAATAAAACATTTAGTATCTTAGTTACAATTAAAATCAGGGCCTACAATTTATGCTCTTGTACTTTTTTTCTTTTCTGAAGAAGCTCCACTAAAGCATTATGAGATTTGCTTTTGCTTTTTAGGTAAAAGAAAAGTAAAAAAAGTTAAAAAAATTATATACCACACAAAACCAACTCTTCCACCTAATTTATCTATCTCTAATGAAATTTAAATGAGTTAGAAAAATGGACTCTGAACTTTCCCTCCCAGAAACATTATTCTTTTTAACTATGGGAAGAAGCATGAAATGGCTTTTTCTCAAGTCAAAGAAGAAATCCTCAAGAGGCATAGATATTGTGGTTACCAGTTGCCAGTCAGTTCTACTCACACTCATCTGAACTGTCACTGCTGCTGAGAGTCTTATGGCGTTTCATCCTGAAGCATCCTGGGAAAGAGAACAATACTGAATGAAGCAGTCAACACACACTCATCCCAGAGGTCAGTCAACACTATTCCACAGATATCAGAAGTAGCAGCAGGAAAATCACACCAAGCAAATGATTTCTGTTAAAAATATTCTCAAATGGCCTAGAGTAATGGGAAAGAATACTACCAAATCCTATAATACAAAGTGTGTAGACAAATGGGTGAAACCACAAATTAGCCTTAGTAGGAAAGTCCAAGCCACAGAGGATGAGTAGTACAGTGCTGGATAGAGCCTCAAATGTGTCCACTGTCCACCAAAACAAAGAGGGGCAGCTGAGGTGTCTCTAGGCAGAGATCCCAACAAGGGAAGAGCAGAAAAGGAAAAAAGCAAACATGAAGGCAGAGCTGTCAAGGGTTGAGGCTGAAAGGCATGAGACATGGTTGGCTGCAGAATGAATAAGTGTGAACATGCTGCTTTTCTGTCTATACTTTCTCCTTCTTTCTCACTTTTCCTGTCCTCATCTCCCAAACAAGTAGCCTAATTTAAAATTATAACTATACATGGAATGTCATACATAGTTACTATAATGTGAAGAATTAATATTCTGGAGTAAAACTTCTAACAGTTCTAGTGTCCTTCCCTGAATGTGACCAGTAACAGATTTAAATAAGAGGTCTCACCCTTCCAGGAAAACACTGGCACTAGAGTATATGAAAAAAGAAGATACAAACACTTCAAGTCACAAAATGTTGAAAATATAAACTAAAAGACAGTGATAGTCATTGACTAATAATATTCTTTTATGTGCTAAAAAATGCTACTAGGGGCTACCACAGTTCTACAGGGAATAATGGTCAGGGATACTACCTTAGAGCCACTCATATAACCTACTGAGGAGGTAGTAATCCCAGTATATGACCACTGTGAGCAATTATGAATAGAGCAATAAGACAGTATGTTAAAAGGCTTAGAGTTGTACTTCTGGCATGAGAGTGTAAGGAGCTCAATGAAACTGGTGAAAATTCTTTCAATATAAAAAAACAATAACCAATAAGTCTCTGGAAATGATCTTAAAGGAATATAGCAAATGCAAAAGCATTTATTCAAGAAAATCTACTAAAACTGTAAATAAAATGGGAATCTGTGATAAATGGACCTAGACCCACTCCCTCTCTCTCTCTTCCCAGCACAGATCTTGTGAGATTGGTGCAGCTCACAGGGTTCACTCTCCCTTAGCTCCCAGTTGGAAGCCTTTATTGTTGGGAGAACCAGGATGTCACCATTTCTCATTCTGATTTTAGTTAGCTGTTGCTAAAGCTAAGTTCCAGGTGAGTGTGGCTGAGAGGCAGGGGTTCTTTCTTTCTCATAGTTTCCACTCATGGGATGGAGGCTGTTCTTGGTGTGGTGCCACCAAGAATGCTGAGGCCTTGATTACTCTGGTCCTAGCTTGTGGGGTTGGGTTCTGCACTAGGAAAGGCAAACCTAGGAGACCTGAGACTGCCATGCCACTCAGAGGGAAGCACAACATTGTCCCCATCCTATGTTATCTGAGCTCAGATATTCCCTAGGGAGAGGCAGGTCATACAACAGAGGGCTACAGTTCTATCATGAATGGAACTGACTTCATGAGCAGCTGAGTGTAGTAAAGTTCAAGCTGAGGCTGACTACTATGCTTCAGATAACCAGGCAGAGATAGCAGGGAGAAGCCACTTGGGATCAGAAGAAATACCCCTCTCTTTGTGGTGCTGGGATTGAACCTCTGAGTATTACAGATGCTCCACAAGTACTCTAACACTGAACTATGCCCTAGCCTCAGAAGAAATCTCAAACACTGATCTTGGCAACTATCCCTTTAGAGGAGGCCTAATTTGATTGAATAAATTTATGTGGCAATTTATACCCCAAGACATTATTAAAAACAATAGAACAATCACGAGCAATTAGTGGAAATTAAAAGCTGGGTGTCATCAGAGAAAGAGACAACTAAAGGGAACCCTATTGAAACCACTGTCATCCTAGGTGACTGTGGGCATATCTGAGGTTGTACCTCTGAGGAGTAACATCACAGGCTTCACACTGCAGGGCAGGGGCGTGAGTTGAATAAATAGATTTCAATATAAGAATTTAGCCAGTTGCTACAGAAGGAAACAAGCAAATAACAACAAAGAGCCATGTGTGTGTGGATCAGTACCAAGAGTTACTACATTATCTAAAACATTCAGTTTCCAACAAAAAATGATGAAACATTCTAAGAAGCAGAAGAATATGACCCAAACACTAGCAAAAAAAAAAAAAAAAAAGCAACAGAAATTGCCTGTGAGAGCAACCCTATGTTGGAAATTAATTCCAACAGACTTCAGAGTTCAAATTATTCATGTAAATATACTCAAAGAACTAAAGAAAACGATGATTAAGGAAGTAAAAGAAGCTAAGCATAGCTGTACATGTCTGTAATTCTAGCTACAAGGAGTCTGAGGGAGGAGGATTGAAAATTTGAGGCCAGCCTGGAGCTTAGCAAGGAACAGTCTCAAAGTAAAAAGGCTGGGGATGTAGCTCAGTGTTTGCCTAGCAAGAGCCTAGGTTCAATTCTCAGTACTGCAGAAAAACAACCTCCCCATTTACTTATTTAAGTAAAGGGAGGCACAATGATAATCTTTGGTCAAACAGAGAATATTGAGAATTATAAAAAAGAATCTGGGCTGGGGATATAGCTCAGTTGGTAGAGTGCTTGCCTTACAAGCACAAGGACCTGCACCACACACACACACACACAAATCCAACAGAAATGCTAATATTGAGAAGTACAATTAGTGAAAAACCACTAAAGGGCCTCACGAGTAGTCTTAAACTGAAAGAAGAAAGAATTAGTGAACTTGAAACAGTTTATCAATAGAGATTGTGCCAAGTCAAAAATAAAGAGAAAAAGAGGTGGAGAAAAATGAACAGAGTCAAAAAGAAATGTGGGACACCACTAAACACACTGTATATTTATGTAAGTACCAGAAGGAAAGGAGAAAAAGCAGCAGAAAAAATACATTTGAAAAACTTCTCAGTGAAAAATAATATGCAGGCCACTGGACAAACTGCAAGTAGAATAACAGATATTTACAAACACATACATCACAATAAAATTTGCTGAAAGTCAAACACAAGGAAAAAATCTTGGAAATCAATAAAGGAAAAAACCAACAATTTTCCACTTATAAAAGAACCCCCAAAAGATTATCAGCTGACTTCTCATCATAAATGATGGAAGCCAGAAGGCTCTGGTTGCACACTGTGAATATATTAAAAATCACCAAAATGTATATTTTTAAGTCAGTGAACTGTGTGGTACATGAATAATGCTATTACAACAACAAAATAATTCTTATCAAAAAGTAATGCAGGGGCTGGGGATATAGCTCAGTTGGTAGAGTGCCTACCTTGCAAGCACAAGGCCCTGGGTTCAAGCCCCAGCACCGCAAAAAAAGGTAAAGCATAATTTATATATATATATGTATAAATATGTATTATATATATACACACACACACACACATATATATATATTATTTTTTTTGTGGTACTGGGGATTGAGCCCAGGGGTGCTCTACCACTGATCTACATCCCCAACCCTTTTTAAAACTTTTTATTTTGATGTAGGTCTCACTAAGTTGTCAAGGCTGGCTTCGAACTTATGATCCTCCTATCTCAGCCTCCCAACTAGCTGGGATTACAGGTGTGTGCCACCATGCTGGGCTAGTAATGTACAATTTAAAGTCACAATGAGCTCGGTGCAGTGGTGCACACCTGTAATCCCAGTGACTCAGGAGGCTTAGGTAGGAGTATTCCAAGTTCAAAGCTAATCTCGGCAATTTAGTGAGGCCCTAAGGAACTTAATGAAACTCTTGTCTTAAAATAAAACATTTTTTAAAAAGGCTGGGAATGTGGCTCAGTTGTTAAGTGGCCCTGGATTCAATCCCTGGTAACAAAATTTTATTTTTTTAAAAAGTCACAATCAATATAGAAATTTAAACATAAATAAAAGTAATATATTTTCTATTTCCTACTGAATCCATAAATCTTACAGTAGCATTTCATTTGTCTAATAATATAAGGGATGTTCTACATATGTAAACTTTCCAGATAAATGTCATGTCCACACTTTTAAAATCCTAAGTATTATTAAAAGGAGCTTTTCTTACCAGGAGGTGGGAGGAGGGGGAAAATGAGATAAGTGCTGGGGATTAATATTGGCCAAAATATATTGTTATAGCATGTGCATGCATGAATATTTAACAACAAATCCCACCATTATGTAAAACTATAATGTGCCAATAAAAATGTGGGAAAGAGGAGATTTTCTTTCTTTTTCTTTTTCTTTCAGTACTAGAGATTGAGTCCAGGTGTACTCTACCAGCAATGCTCTTGACTCAGCCTCCTAAGTCACTGTAATTTACAGGTATATGCAACCATGCCCCACTAAAGGGAGCTTTTCAAAAATATCTATTTAAGTCAGGCATGGTGATGAACACTTGTAATTCCAGCTACTCAGGAGGTTTAGGCAGGAGGATCAAAAGTCCAAGGCCTGCTTGGACAACTTAAGACCCTGTCTCAAAATAAAAAAAGGGCTGGGGATATAGTTTAGTGGTAGAGTACTTGCCCAGCATGTGAGAGGCCATGGATTTGATCCCTAGTGTCACCCCAAAAACAATCTATTTATCTGGGTTGGGGTGTAGCTCAGTGGGAGAACACTTGCCTAGCATGGGTAAGGCCCTGGGTTTGAACCCCAGCACCACAAAATAAAATATAAAATATTTATTTAATCATTTTCTAACATTACACTATCAAATTACCACAAACTTAGTGGATTAAAATAACATGAATTTATTATCTTACAGGTTATTGGGTCAGAAGCCTAACACAGGTCTCTCTGGGCGAAAATTAAGATGTCAGCAGAGCTGCATTCCTTTCTGGAGGCACTAGGGAGAATCCATTTCCTTGCCTAGTATAGTTTCTAGATGACTCCCTGGATCCTGGACATCTTTCTCCATATTCAAAATCAGCAATACTGCATCTCTCTGATATGTCATCACATCATATTCTCTGACCCTTCTTTCTTCCAATTTTAAGGACCATTGTGATTAGATTGGGCCTGCCCAATGCAATCAAAGTAATCTGGGATAATGTCCTTATTTTGAAGGCAGTAGGTCAGTAACCTTAATTCTCCTTTGCCAAGTAACCTAACACATTCATACATTCCAGGGGTTAGGACATGAACACCTTTGGGGGCTGATTATTCTGCTTATCACAACCTAATACATTTTTGCCTTATTAAAAGTGAATATACTCTGATACATATATGTTCCATTTCTATAAAAGCATAAAAGTAATTAAATAGAGGAAAGACAGCCTTGTCAAAAAATGGTGTTGAAACAATAGGTAAAAACAGAAAATGAATCTCCACCTAAGTCTCACATGTTATACAAAATTTAACTCAAGGTGGATCACAGGCTTAAAGGTAAAATGTAAAAACAAAATATTTAGAAAAAGAAAAAGAGAAAATCTTCAAGATCTAGGGCTGAAAAGAATTCTTACACTTGATATTCAAAACATGATTTGTCGAAGAAAAATTTGCCTTCATCAAAGTTAAAAACTTTTGCTCTAAAAAAAGACCTTGTGAAGAAGATGCAAAAGGTAGCTGGGCATTGTGGTGTGCAGCTGTGGTCCCAGTTACTTGGGAGACTGAGGTGGGACAATCACTTGAGCCCATGAAATTGAGACCAGCTTGGGCAACATAGTGAAAATCTATCTTAAAATAAAATGCAAGGGCTGGAGTTGTGGCTCAGTGGTGGAGTGCTTGCCTGGCGTGTGTGAGGCACTAGGTTCAATTCTCAGTACCACATGTAAACAAATGAATAAAATAAAGGTCTATCAACATCTAAAAGGGATGGGGCTGTAGCTCAGTGGTAGAACGCTTGGCTTGCACTTGTGAGGCACTGGGTTCGATCCTCAGCACCACATAAAAATAAATACATGGTGCCGGGTGCGGTGGCGCATGCCTGTAATCCCAGCACTTGGGAGGCTGAGGCAGGAGGATCGCGAGTTCAAAGCCAGCCTCAGCAACTTAGCGAGGCCCTAAGCAACTCAGTGAGACCCTGTCTCTACATAAAATACAAAACAGGGCTAGTGATGTGGCTCAGTGGTGAAGTGCCCCTGGGTTCAATCCCTAGTACCAAAAAAAAAAAAAAATAAATAAATAAAATAAAGAAAGAAAGAAAGGAAGAAAGAAAGATAGATATTGTATCCATCTACAATTAAAAAATATTTTAAAAACAATCTAAAAATATTTTTTAAAATATTAAATTGCAAAACAACTACAAAATGGAACAGTCATACATATTATACATATGTCATATTTATTACAAAACACATATCTGACAATGGACTTATATAAGAAATACATTTTTATATTTTTATTTTATTTTATTTTTTATTATTTCTTTTTAATTATAAATATAAGAAATATTTAACACATAAAATGCAATAGCAAGGAAACAAATGGCATAATTAAAATGAACAGATATTTAACCAAAAAGGAACATGTGAATGAGCATATAAAATGATGTTCAACATCATTACATATTAGGGAAATACAAATTTAAACCACAATAAGCTATCACTACACATTTATTAGAATGACTAAAATAAAACAAATAATGAAAATATTCTAGAGAAGATATGGAGAAACTATCACTCATACATTGCTAGTAGAAATGTAAAATGGTACAACTGTTCTAAAAAATAATTTGGTCATATCTTAAAAAAGTAAACATCAATGGCCATACAACCCAGCAACTGCACTCCTTGACATTTATCACAGAGAAATGAAAATTTATGTTCACATAAGTGTTTATAACAGCTTTATTCATGATAGCCCTAAACTGGAAACAACCGAAATATCTTTTAACAGATGAATGGTTCAACAATCTATGGTACGTTCACACTATAGAATAGTATTCAGTAATAAAAAGGGACAAAGTACTGATAGATACATGTTACAAGATGTAAAACAAATACAAAACAGGTTAAAAACACTTAGCAAAGGGATTCGAGTTGTGGCTCAGTAGTAGAGTACTTGCCTAGTATGTGTAAGACACTGGGTTTGATCCTCAGCACCACATTAAAAATAAAACAAATAAAATTATAAAAAATGTTTATAAAAACACTTAGACACTGGGTTTGATCCTCAGCACCGCATTAAAAAAATAAAACAAAATTATGAAAATATTTATAAAAACACTTAGCAAAAACACATATGTGCTTAGTGAAAGAAGTCATACATACAAGACCACCTATTGTATGATTCCATTTATATGAAATATCCAAAATACACAAATGTATAGAGACAGGAAACAGATGTGTGGCTGCCTAGGATTTGGGGTAAGAACTGGGACTCACCCCTAAATGAGTAACATGCTCCTTTTTGGGGCAATGGAAATGTTCTAATGTTGGATAATGGTGATGGTTGTACATTTTCATAAATATATTAAACCCAACAGAACTGCACACTTAAAAATGGATGAGCTGGGCGTGGTGGCGCACGCCTGTAATCCAAGCGACTTGGGAGGCTGAGTCAGGAGGATCGCGAGTTCAAAGCCAGCCTCAGCAACTTAGCGAGGTCCTAAGCAACTCAGTGAGACCCTGTCTCTAAATAAAAAATACAAAATAGGGCTGGGGATGTGGCTCAGTGGCCTAGTGCCCCTGAGTTCAATCCCTGGTTCCAAAAAAAAAAAAAAAAGGATGAATTTTGTGGCATACAAATTATACCTTAATAAGGTTAAAAATCATTTAAAATTATTTAACATTTTACCAATGAGAACTGTGTAAGTAGCATAAAATAGAATAGCAACAGGCTAGGTGGAGTGGTGCATACCTATAATCCCACTGACTTGGGAGGCTAAGGCAGGAGGATCACAAATTCAAGGCCAGCCTCAACAACTCAGTGAGAATCTGTCTCAAAATAAAAACTTAAAGGGCAAGGGATGATGTAGCTCAGTGGCAGGGTGTCCCCTGGGTTTAATCCCTCTTATTACAAGAAAGAGGAGGAGGACGGAAGAGGAAAAAAAGGAGAATAGAGGAAGAGGAGGAGGAAGAGGGGAAGAAAAAGGGAAGAGGAGGAGGAGGAAGAAGAGCAGCAGCAGTAGAAGCAAAACCAGCCAGCTTCATTCAATTTACATGTCTGAGTTTGTGGTCCTTGACTTAAATGTTTCTGGGCCTCAGTCCCTCCTGGTCAGCAGTCCTGACAATTCTCCCAAACTGAGCTTCCTTCCAGGCCTTGGTTTTATCTGAGTGTTTAACCCTCATCCCAGACTATAACCGCAGCAGCAGGAACCACCAGGGGGACCATTCCTGGGAAACTGTGGGGAGCTGGGGGCAGAACTTCAGTAGAAAGGTTCTGACATAAAAAAAGATTATATGATTTCATTCTAGGTGCTCTTCTCTAAGAACATCAATAGAAAAATTCTGTCCAGTCAATGTAGCCTCCAAATGGATGACTCATGATGGAATCAAGGGCAACTAATGCCATAGGAGACATACTATTATTCTCTAAAACTCAATAGAAAAAGCCAAGGGAGCAAGGATTCTGTCTCATCTCCCTGAGAGGTTCAGGAGACCTAAGACTTTTTATGAGATAGATATTCCTTTCATATGAAGTTCTGACTTTATGAACTTCAGATAAAATAATTTCTCCACTTTCTATAATACTCTTCTTTTTTAATTTATACGGACTGCATTTTGATTCACTGTACACAAATTGGGTAAAACTTCTCGTTTCTATGGTTGTACAAGATGTAGATTCACACCATTCATGTAATCGTACATATACAAAGGGTAATGATGTCTGCCTTATTTCACCATCTTTCATATCCCCGGACCCTCCCTGCTCTCATTTCCCTCTACACACTCTAAAGTTCCTCCATTCACTCTATTCTTTAAGTGAAAGAGTTAGCACTGTTCAATATAGAAGGGGATTTTTAAGAATCTGCAAAATTTGATATTCTTTAAACTATTACAGCAACAACCATTTAAAAAATAATAGATGGCAACCAAAAATTTTACACTGTCAGTAAAGAACTGGGGAAAGAGATCATCTAATATGGGCAACACCAGCCTTGGTAAAATAAGAAATTGACCTGTCAATCATTTCCAGGACAGAAAACAAAGCAAGCTCATTTATAGGTCTAGGCTATTAAAGTCCACTGATCCGTCCGTTCATTTCCATGACACCACTACTATTTTATTTACTGTAAATGACAGAGTGGTAAATATCAGCAGAATGATTCCATGATGGTAGATATTTAGATCTGTCAGGCTGGGGTTGTGGCTCAGTGGTGGAGCATTTGCCTAGCATGTGTGAAGCACTGGCTTCGATTCTCAGCACCACATATAAATAAATGAATCAAATAAAGGTCGATCAACAACTAAAAATACATTTAAAATTTAAAAAATATTTAGATCTGTCTTTATTCATTCTTTCTAATTACAACAACAGTCCTATACATATCAGCAGCATTCATTTTACAGGTGAAGAAACTGGGGCTTAGAAACCTTAAAGCCATATGTTTGGAGCAGAGGGCAGAGCTGGCAGGTATATTTGCAATGAGTATTTCAAATTGACCCTGAAGCTCAAGGCAGGCTGGAGGGATGACAGAAGTTACTGCTCCTTCTAAGCTCAGTCTCCTCAGCATGGCCTGCCCATAGTGTTCAGGAGTTAGTCTAACAGATCTCATTACCCCCCTCATCATCCCCACTCCCCTCAATCATCCTGCACATGCTATGCTGTGATTCTGTGAACATATCACTTTATTTCATACTTCCTGACTGAGTCTCTTCCTGCTACCTACAATTCCACTCCCTACCCCATTTTAACCTAACTTGGTCCTACTCATTTCTTAGATCTCCTCAGTGAAGCTCCTCAGACACCCCTCCCATGAAATGATTTACTCCCTTAATTTCTATTCAAGTCTCTGTACCAGCACAAGGCACTTAACTCATATTATAAATATTTTTTACATGTTCAGCTATGTCACTATCACAAGCATCTTTAAAGCAGGGACTGTGTCATATTCATCTCATACCTCCAGCTCTGAGATAGAATCCTGAACAAAGTAAACATGCAAAAGAATAATAGACACTGTGGTGCTTCACCCAGATCTCCTTTACTGTACTAGTGTGCCTACCTCCTAGCCACTACCTATGACTGCAAATGGCTTGTAGCTTCCCCTTTTCCCAAGAAATGGTGATTACACTCTCCTGAACACCTTCCCAAGGGCAGTAAGAAGACAATAATTGCTCCACTCCACAACCCCTCAAAAGAGACCAAGGGTAGATTTTACTAAGACCACATATACTACCCCCCCCCAAGGGTTATAAACATTTATTCTAGTTTTTTACCATCTCTGTAGAAATCCTCCTCTGAATCGGGGCCAACAGGTATATATTAATTGAAAAAAAAAGCAAATACATACAGACATGCACGTATTTTTACACACATACTTTCTTATTTTAACTTAAAACTCATGAATACATGTGTGCATTTCCCAGCCTGCTATAGTTTTTTTTATTAATTTATTTTGATTCATTGTACACAAATGGAGTACAGCTGTTGTTTCTCTGGTTGTACACGAAGTAGAGTCATACTATTTGTGTAATCATACATGTACATAATGTTTGTACATACATGTACAATCATGTTTGTCTCATTCTGTTATTATTCTTACCCTCCAACCCGATCCCACCCCTCTTTTTCTTCTATGCAATCCATCCTTCCTCCATTCTTGCCTCCTTCCCACCCCGCATTATGTATCATCATCCCACATATATTCTTAATGGGTTTCTTCCTCTTTCCTCCCTTGCTGCCCTCTCTCCTTCATGGCTTTCTCCTGAGAGCACTCCTTAATAAATCATGCACGTTTTACTAATATCTTGGGTTGTGTTCCTAGGCACCCCTACTTAAAGATAATATGAATCTATATTATATCATATATTTTTTAAAGTTACCATATACATCCTAGAGATCTGTACAGATCAGTGCCTACAGCTAATGATACTATATTGTAAGCTTAAATTTTTATTTATTTTTATTTTTTATTTTTTTGGTGCTGGGGATTGACCCCAGGGGCACTCCACCACTGAGCCACATCCCCAGCCCTATTTTGTATTTTATTTAGAGACAGGGTCTCACTGAGTTGCTTAGGGCCTCGCTAGGTTGCTGAGGCTGGCTTTGAACTTGCGATCCTCCTGCCTCAGCCTCCCAAAGTCCTGGGATTACAGGCGTGCGCCACCGTGCCTGGCTAAATTTTTATTTTAGAGGATAGATCTTCATGTTAAATGTTCTTATAACAAAATAAGAAAATAGAAGGAAAACTTTTGGAGTTGATGGATAGGTTTATGGCATAGACTGGGGTAATGGTTTCACCAAGTGTGTACTTATCTCCAAACTCATCAAGTTATATATATTAACTATGTAGAGTATTTTGTATGTCAAATTTTTTTTTTATGAAACAAAGACCCCATATAAGGACTACTCCTCTCTAGTAGATCAGATATACCTCAAAGTCACAACAACCCAAGTATTGAGCCTGATGCTCAATGACATCCAGAAATCATACAGTACTATAGGCAAACAACTGTTTTTTGTGATATCACTGCCAAAAATATTTATTTAAGAACTGTAAGACACCTGGTAAGGTCTTTGATCATCAAAGGAACTCCTTAGTGAAAAAAAGAGGAACAAAGAGCATAAAAGATGATAGAAATAGTAAATTTTTATTTGTACCATGAAAAAAGCTACTTCATAATAAAATGTTTTGTTAAATAAAATCATAAATAGGTATAATACAATTTTGGAGTAACTCAATGTAATATGTCTCAAGGTCTAACATTTGGGTATATTATTCAGTTGTTTATTTTCTAGTTCTTTATTTAGGGTAAATACTTTATAAATTTTTTCTTTCTTATCTCCCAAATGAGTTTTCCTTTATTTTGGCAGAAATAAATGTGTACCAAACCTTACCTTCCACCCCTGGAAACAGCAATTTGATGCCAGTTTTCAGTTCTTATTCTTACTATAATCTCAACCCCTGTGATTAATAGCACACTGATTAATTTTAATAGTGACCATAAGCTAGGCCTGCCTCAGCCTCCCAAGTCACCAGGATTGGTGTTCACCACCATGCCTGGCACATATGAGGAAATTTTACGCTAATATATTAAGTAGAAAAATAGCATAAAATTGGTCTAATAGAGAAATCATTCTACAAAATACATATATATATTATATAATTACATAGAAAATAAAGGCTATAAATCCACTGAGTAATACTGTTGCATTGAAATGATGAATTTTTGGGTGATAAAAACATTCTTTCCATTTTTCCATATTTTACAATGCACTCATAGGGCATTTATAACTGGAAAAACACCTTTAAGATTTCAAGCTATCTGTTCCTATGTCATGTCCAAATGATGCAGCTGAACTGAAACATGGAAACTATAAAAGCATCTGTCACTGTCATTCAAGATGGCCATAAAACATTCAGAAGAGCATAATACAATTACTTGGACAGAGAAGTCTCCATATTGCTAGCCCCCAAAGCACAAACTTTGCAGTTTAGAAAAGCCAAGTATCTTGGGAGGGAGTACTAGGGATTTAACCCAAGGGTGCTCTACTTATAAGCTATATCCCCAGTCCTGTTTTTACTTTATTTTGTGACAGTGTCTTACTAACTTGTGTAGGCTGGTCTCAAACTTGAGATCCTTCTACTTTAGCCTCCTGAGTTTATGGGATTACAGGTGTACACCACCATGGATGGAGGAAAAGCCAAAGATCTCAGCTGATGGAGATTTTCCCTCACATATGGAGACATTTTTTGTTTGTAACATTAACTGGTGTTGTCTGCATCTAGTGGGTAAAGGGCAGGTAGGATACTACTAAATATTCTACAAGACACAGCAAAGTCCTTTACAACACAAAGACTTATCTGGCCCAATGTCAATAGTGCCAAGGTTGAGAAATCTCGCTCTAAAGGGATGAAACAGAAGTGGATAAGCATCAAGAACAGTGTAGAAATGATCGACTTGTACTTATGCACCCAATCAGGGAATTAAGTAACAAAGGGGGTACTGCCTGAAACCTAAAGACAATTTTATCAAAAGGAAAACATGAATTTCAGCAATGCTTAGGGAACTTAGAGAACTTATCAGCTCAAGAAGTGGAACAGAATGAATTGTAAACAGGTTCAAGAAGGGCTGAGATAAAATCAAGGAGAATAATTCCATGATGGTATTTGGAAGTAATCCTTAAGTAAAGAAGCATCTGAAAGTCCAACTCCCTAGGCTTTCAGGAAAATATCCCTAGGAGCCATTAACAGAGACAGACATTTGAGTTAGGCCACCGTCAGACCAGATAAGCACATTTCTTATATCCTTAAGAGTCAATTCCTGCCCATGTGGGCAAAGAACCTTCCAAATTATTACTTAAACAGAGGTCTTGAATGCTATAAATGTGTCTCATGAACTAATTACCTCTTCATTAAGGTGAAGAATACTAATGTCAAACTATTTGAATGCCTGTGCTTTAACTCCACATTCATCCCTTTCTATTAAAACAATACAATTTATCACTGCTCACTGTCATGGAAATAAAACTCTTCCCTTCAAGTCCATTTACCTTGCATATCATTCATTTCTACCACATGTCAGTAGTCTAAGAGATTAAAACCATAAGCATCTGAGACAAGTACACAAAAAATAATCAGAGGAAAAAGAACTTGTTCTAAATATTTTATTGCTTCTCCTGACCCCAGCAAATCTTTGTCTTTATAAGAGGAACTTTTCTAAATGAAGACCACCTTCATCTCAGAATTTTAAAGCTTTTTTTATACTGCAGAATTAACCCAGAGGTGCTCTACCACTGAGCTACATTCTCCTCAGCCCTTTTTATTGTTTGAGGCAATGTCTCGCTAAATTGTTCAAGTTGGTCTCAAATTTGTGATCCTCCTGCCTCAGACTTCCAATTAGCTGGGATTATAGGTATGTACCACCATGAATGAATCTTAAAGCTTGTTAAATTTTTTTTAGTAGATAAAATTAAGACATCAGATTACTTATGAGTCCCCTGTGTCCAGGTTAGGAGTCTGGAGGTCAACTATTTTCCAAAGTCCTCAAAAAGCATTAAAAAAAAGAAAAGAATAAGAAAATCACTAAAGAAAAAAGAAAAGGAGAAAATACAAATCTATCTAGATAGGTTTCCATCACTGAGACAAGTATTTCTATGTCAACCACAATTATCCCTGTCACCAGGAAACCGAATTGTTAACAAATTATCTGGGAATTTAAAACCCCCTGAGTAGAAATCACTTTGTACAGAAAGGGCAAATTGGGAAGTAAGCCTAAAACAGGGGTCAGCAAACAATTTTCGCAAAGGACCAAGTAGGAAATATTTTTGGCTTTGTGGGCCATATGGTCTCTGTTGCAAATAATCAAATCTGCCATTGTAGCATAAAAGCAGCCATAGAGAGCACATAAACAAAAGAACATGGCACTGTTCCTAAAAAACTTTTTACTATATCGATATTTGAGTCTCATGTTATAAAATATTATTCTTCCTTTATTTTTCAACCAGTTAAAATGTAAAAACCATTCTGTATGGCTTAAAATTCACACCAAAACAAGTGATATGTTAGATTTGGTTCACTAACCAGTCTGTCAACCTCCGGTCTAAACTACATGAAAAATTTCTTTTTATAATTAGCTTTTTAAAAATTTTTAATTAAATAAAGAATATTGAAAATTGGAAGCATAAAACTGAATTATTACTCTCCTAACACAACTTCACCCCACTCCAATCTCTCAGCCCACTGTTGGCTTGATACAGACCTTATCAGAAGGGTTCAGCCTGGGTGGCCTATTGTGTAATGTTACCTTGACAAATTTTAGTGGTCCTATTCCTTTTGAAATTAAAATGTGCTTTATGCATTTTAAGGGAAAATGCCCCAGTTCTGACAGGTTTTTTAGAAAGATTTAGGAGTATATTTTCTTTTCAATTTATGTATACATATTCAAATATTCCAACTACCCAGGTAAATAAGTAGGCTTGGCATCTAATGAAAAAAAAGGTGTATGGGTGTGTGTGTGTGTGTGTGTATACAAAACATAAATACCTTTAAGATAAAATGCCATTTGAAAGTAAGAGCTCTTAAGAATTAATGACAAATCTGGGCATGGTGGCACATGTCTGTAATCCCAGCAATTTAGGAAGCTGAAGCAGGAGGATTACAAATTCAAGGCCCAGCCTAGGCAACTTAGTGAGACCCTGTTATGAAATAAAATAAACAGGGCTAGTGATATAGCTCATGACAGAGTGCTCCTGGGTTTAATCCCTAGTACTGAAAAAAAAATTAAATCAAGAATTGCTTTTACTATGATATAGTTCTTTCTCCAGATAGAAACTCAAAACAGTTTTTTTTTAAATAATGATTTCCTTTATGTCTTGTCTTCTGCTGTGAGTTGGTTTCCCCCTTGAAATTTTTACCCACAGGTACTCCTAAAACACTTACAATAACACCTATCTGATTTAAAATTATCATCAAAATGATCAAATATAAGGAAAAATAATCTTTATCCCAGATTTTAATAATAACAATAGGCATGTAATCTCACATGTAAGGTCAAACACAAAGAAACAATCTCAAACTTACTGAGCAAGTTCAATTCCACCGCACACCAATTATTAATACTGTGCTAACAGAGGGCAGCCACCAGAAAGGGGACAAAGAAAAAACTGAGAATGCCTGAGAGCCAGGGTCACAGGACCAGGTGCAGCAGACACATTATCACTATGGCTTGGGTGATCACAGCCTAAAAACTGGTAATCAATGATGTGTGACAAACCAATCAGAGGGGGGTTTCAGAGGTAATCCCAAAATCAATCAAGATGGGTGTGGGTGTGAAGTGAAGGAGGGTTGCTGCTAAATGCTCATCTCAGAGCAATGCCTAAGGCAAAGGAGCAGTCAGATATGAAAGCTACCTTTAACACTCAAGTCAGTACTGGCTTTAAGGGCAACAAAAATGAGGGAAAATGAAATGGCTATGAATCAAAGAGTTTGAGAGATGAATGCCAATGGCAGAATAAACTCTGAGAAAATATATTTGGCCTCCCCAACAGAGGTTCTCAACTCCCATTACACTTGGGAATCTTCTGGGAAGCTTGTAAAAACCCCAAATCCCAAACTGCACCCATTACCAATTATGTCAGAATCTCTCTTTTCAAAGAACCAACTTTTAGATTCACTGTTTTTTCAATTTATATCCTTCCTTCTGCTTATTCTGGGTTATTTTGCTGTTCTTTTCCTAGTTTCTAGCTTATTCATTTTAGACCTTTAATTTTTTCCTCATATAAGCATTTATTGCTATGAATTGCCGTTTCAACACTGATTTAAGTTACATCCCACAAGTTTTAATATGTTGCATTCTCATTTACATCCAGGTCAATGTATTTTTTTTAATTCCCTTGAGACTTCCTCCTCCACCCACGGATTAATAAGAAGTTACTGTTTATTGTCTAAGTGTTTGGAGACTTTCTTTTGGTCTTTTTGCTTTTGATTTCTACTTTAGATTCCATTACAGTCAAGGGATATACTCTGTATGATTTAATTCTTTTAGATTTGTTGAGGTTTGTTTTATGTCCTGGGATATAGTCTATCTTGGTAAATGTTTCATTTGCATTTAAAAAGTAAGTATATTATGCTGTTGTTGGGTGAACTATTCTATAAATGTCAATTAGATCTGGTTGACAGTGTTATTTCTTCCATATTCTTGCTGGTTTTCTGTCTACTTGTCCTATCAATTGCTTAAAGAGCAGTATTGAAGTTCCCAACTCTGAAGACGGATTTTTTTACTTCTCAATTCAGTTCTGTTGGGTTTTGCTTCATGTACTTTGAAGCTCTGTTATTTGGTGCAAACAAATTTAAGATTTCTATGTCTTCTTGGTGGACTGACCCTAGTATTATTATGTAGTGCTTCATTTTATCTCTGGTAATTTTCTCTGCTGTAATGTCTAATTTAACTAATATTAGTATAGCCATTCTAGTTTTCTTTTGATTGGTACATCTTGCATGGTCTATCTTTTTCCATTCATTGCCTTTTGAACTCCATATATCATTGTATTTATTTGGAAAAGAGTGAAATGTGTCTATTCCATCCTGTCTGGAACATGGTTTGCTTTCTTTACTACTTTTATAACTCCTGTCTAAATTTTTTACTCAAAAAATTAAAAAATCTCAAAATAAAAATTAACTGTTAAAAATCAAGTATATGATAAGAAAAGCAGTTTATTCACATTCCTAACATATTTTGAGAAAGGAAAAGAATCAACTCGTGGTCTTAGGAGATTTTCACTTACTGTAGAAATAGGTTACCCTTAAAAGCTTGGAGGTAATTGGGAGGCTATCTATCTTTGGGTCTATAAGACAAAAAAACCAGTTGGTAACAGGGATATATCTATTTTTTTTCTCAAAAGATAAATATTCACATCTGGTGCTTCTGTTTTTTCTTTGAATGTGGGAAGCTGTTTTTTCCAGACCTTGCATATTCTAGTTTTTCTGCTTAAGATTTGAGCTATTTTACTACTTAATTAACATCCCAAAAGTTAACAGAACTCAAAATACATAACTTTAGAAGAAATAAAACTCTAATCAGTTAGTTGTACCACTTCTTAGTGCTGTAATTGAAATGGTGAATAAGAAAGTTGGAAAGTAATGACTAAAATGTAGCTTTCTGAGAATTAGTTGAGTTCAGTCATTTATGCTGTTCATGCTCCACTACCCCTAGAAGCCAGATTTGGATACAGATAAGTACCTGAGTCATTTGAGACAAAACAGCAAAAGTTACCCCTGAATAGTTTTAAATGTTAACTGAAGAGATCACCAGAAGATCTAAAATGAAGACTAGAGAGCATGGATGGAACTCAATTACCTCCTCTGTCCTCTAGAAAAACAAAATCCTAGGTAAACTTGAAAAAAATCCAAATATGTACACGAAACTCAAAGAAAAGGATGGAAGTTTTTCTTCTTTATGCTGCTCTCCTATTTATTCATTGCTAAATTTATTATTCTTAGTAATAATGTTTTACAAAAATATGAACAAAATTTTGAGATACAAAACTCTCAAGAATTTGAAACAAAAATCATTGTTGCTGTATGTACAAAGTGACTACCTTGTCAAAAGTACTGGTGAGCCCAGAGGATAGTTAACTGTTCAATGCGATGAAACTTTTCCAGACTCCAAGTCTCAATATTTTCTTATCTGAGAATCTGAAGTTTAATTTCATCCTTCAAGATCAAAGGCAAATAAATTAACTTGGCCCAGTGATTCGACAAATGTTTGGAGAGCTGCCAGGCAAGGAAGGTCCACAGAATAACTCATTCGTTTATAATGCTTAAAGTAACTTTGGGAAAATTGTTGGGAATTGAATACAGGCCAAAACTCTGGAAGGCATTTGCCAATATCTTTGTACATAGTTGACCAGAAGACATATAATATTTATTTTCTTACTCTGGTGACAGGGAGCTCACTATCTAACAAAGCAATCCAATCCATTCCAATGTCTCAACAGGTCTAAATGAAATGATGATTTTCTTTGAATAAGAAAAGAACCCAAAACCCTGCCTTTTAACTTTCAAATTTTGCCTTTATACTAGATTTGTACTTCTTGGGTTAAAATTTCTATCATTACCCACAAATCATTTCTTGAACCTATTTCATTTTTTCCTAGCTAATATCCTATTTCCCCTTCTCTTAAAACTCCTCAAAAAATAGTCTACAGTCTTATCTCCCCTTCATTACTGTTTCTCCATTGCCTTCTACCACATCAGAGTTCTTGAAAAGGTGGCCAATCTGCACACATTTCTTAACCCTCATTGCTAAGCCTCTGTGTGCTGCATTTGACATGTTGATTTCTCTTGAAACAACTCCCTTATATTCTAAAAGCTTTCTTTGGTTTTTCTGTGCTACTGTCTAACATACTTTTTTCCTCTATCCATCTTGTAAATAATAGTGGTTCCCTGAACTGTCCTACCCATGTACTCAGTGTCCCTCTAGTCGAAGGCTTTTTCTAGAGCTTGGTATTTGGAAAACAGGGAGCAAAAAGAAAAGAAGGAAGAAAGAAAGAGAATAGAATATAAAAAAGAAAGGAAAAAGTCCTAACAACCATAGACATCAATGAAAAAGATGATCAACACGGAGGTGACTATATTCTCTTCTCCATTGGCTCTTCTTCCCTTTTAGTGGTCTCACTTGGCACCCTCCTCTATGAGCCACAAAATATACAGAAATCTCTTAAGTCTGTTCTTTACATCACCCTAGCACATCAATCATTTATAACAGCAACTTTCTAAGTGGTCTTTGGACTCCTGATCTTATTGCCTTCAAATGTACCCTCCACCCAACTGCTGGAAACCTATCGAAAACATACAAATTGGACCATATTCCTTCATGAGACTTTAATAGCTACCCTTTGCTCCTAGGATCTTTATTAAGGTCCTCATCAAGGCCAACATGGCCCTCCACGATCAAGCTGCACCTACTTCTGCAGCTTTATTTTTTACCATACTCTGCCCCAGTTCTATGCTCAAACAATTTGGAACCTTTGTAATTACACTCCCGTGCTTTATAACACTCATACTATTCCTTCCTCTAGCCTCCTCATTTTTTAAAAAAAGTTTTTATTTTGGAAACCTTCAAACATATACTAGAGAAAATGCTATCATGAACACTCACATGCCCATCATTTCAATTTTAAAATTATTAATATTTTGTCATATTTGCTTTCCTATGTTTTCTTCTGTTAATGTATTTTAAATTACAGAGATTACAAGATGTCACCCCTATTTATTTTACTAATCATCTCTGAAAGGCTCCTCACTTTTAAAACATATAAAATTCATCCTTATAAGCTTCCCTTGTCTGACTCACTCAGAACTTGACAATCCCAACAGCAATATGCTCTCAGAGTGGCCCATGTATAACATCACTATCTTGAATTACTTGTTAGCCACTAATATATAAAATCTCCAACTACACTATAAGTTCCCATTAGGTCTGAGCTAGATCTTTAAACATTTTTTGATGGTTGTTATTCTTTCTTTATATCTTTGAAAAATCTCATTAAACTTTAAAGCCATTCTAAAATGATTCGCACTGGGAGTAAAGTTATTTCCTGATTGCTAGTATGGATCACTGTCTTCACTACTTTGAAATTTTAGTTTGTAGACTTGGAGAAAGTTTTTTTCTTTCCCTCTTCATTTACCTTCTCCAGTGAGAGGTGCATCCTCCCAGGATTCTTAGAATGCACCCATCAACAGGGGAAAATTACAGGTTTACACAGTAAGCCAGTAATATATTTGTCCCTGGCCAAGTTTCTCTCTGGTCTCCTGCCTGCTACTATGAACAGAATTAATATCCTTTTGTCTCTGCTCATGGGTAATCCTTAACTTCAGAGAGTCAGGAATCATTTCCTCCATTAACTGAACACTTCAATCTCCATTATCCACAGAAATACAATTCCCAGTCATCTCTATCTTTTTTCTGGACTTAGAATCCATCATTTCAGTAAAGAGAGGCCCATGACTAACAATCCCCACTTATTGTATCCATTTCTGGTTCATAGATTTATCTTTTCTTGATTACAGATGTCTGTTTTTTTTTAATTTTACCTTTATGACTTTGTTTAGAAAGGGAATAAAAATTTAAAGTAAGAACTCTGAGTTATCCTAGCCAGAATCTCAAGTTTAAATTTTACAAGTACTATGCTGCAATCCTTTAAATTTAGTCAGCAAATTACATATATCCCGTAGGTCAAATCTAGTCCTCTGCTTATTTTTGATATGGCTTGGAAGCTAAGAATGACTTTTACTTTTTAAATGACTTAAAAATAATTTAAATAAGAATACTTTGTGACACATAAAATTTGTTCAATTCACATTTCAGTGTCTATCAAGAATGCTTTATTGGAGCATTGCCATTCCCATTCATTTATGCTGTTTCAGTTATTGACGATTGTGTAACAAACCACTGCAAAACTTACTGGCATAAAATAACTACAACTTTATCACCTCATGAATTCTATGGGTCAGGAACTTGGATAAGGCACAGCAGGGATGACTATTTTCTACTCCACAAAGAATAGGACTTCAGTCAGGAAGGCTCAAATAAATGGAATCATCTAGAGGCTTCATAACTCATCTGGCACCTTTAACTGGGATGGCTATGCTTAGCAGAGACTATCTCTAGAGTACCTACATGAGGCCTTCCAGCATGGGTGGCCTCAAGGTAGTCAGATGCCCTCAAGGGTCCGAGCATGAATATTCCAATGAAAAGGCAGAAGCTGCATTGCCTTTAGTACATTGTACAGAAGTAGTCACAAACTCACCCAGATTTAAATTTAAGAAGCTACAGCCCCATCTTCTGACAAAAGTACCATCAAAGAACCTACAGCCATGTTTAAAACCCCCATTCATGAATTCTATATCATTTTTCAGTAAGAATCCAGAATTAAGATCTTGATTTAAAACATGAGACACATCCAGGTATCCAAGTACACAAGTTTAAAAAATAATAAGCTTCACAAAAGGACTGTCATCAGGGTCCTGACATGTGAACAATTTTAATACTTTCCTATTTATTATCAACCTTTAAATATGAACACAAAGAAAACATGTGTTTTTAAATGTTACAAGAGGGGCTGGGGAGTTCAGTTGTAGAGTGCACTCTGCATGAGCAATGCCATAGGTCCAATCCCCAGCTTACAAATACATACATATATACATACATATATTCAGTAGTAACTGTAGCCTTTAAGAAGAGTAATCTGTATTTGTGTGATAGATAGGAAGAATGACTCCAATTCACCACTCTTTTCTTTACCCATAACTTTTCTTCTTTTTTTTCAGTGCTGGTGATCAAACACAAGAGGACTATGTGCATGCTTAGGCAAGCACTCTACCACTGACCCACATCCTCAGCCCATTACCCATGCCTTTTCAAAATGACTTTGCAGCTTCTTGAATCTGGACTGGTTTTCTGACTTTCTTAGGAAAACAGAGTACAGTAGAGGTGATGGTGTGCCAATTCTGACCCTAGGCTTCAAGATGCCTCACTGTTTCCACTCATTCTTGGAAACCTGCTCAGCTACCACTGAGAACAAGTGTGGGTTAGCCTGCTACAAGATGACAGGCAAGTAGCCCAGAGCTTTTATTCCTTCCCACTGCTCCAGTTGACAGCCAGTGAACCTCCCAAACAGTTCCCTGCTCACTGGTAGTTGACCATAGGCAGAGTTGACCAGCTGAGAACAACAGAACTGCTCAGCCAAAGGCAGGCCAAATGATTGACCCACAGAATGAAGTAAATAAATATTTAGTATTATAAAGCCACTAACTTTTGAAGTGGTTAATTATACAGCAATAGTTAACTGATAGAATTTTGAAGGCAATTTTTAATGATTAACAATGGAATGGAAATTTCATCACATACCTCAGTCCTACTACACTGATTGATTTAGATACTGGTTAAATATCCAAAGTAGGCACTATTGCTGGCTCCACTTAGCTAATGCTAAGATCACAGAGGGGTCAGGCACAAAAGAAGCCTTTAAGAGTAGCCAGCCATACAATTGCGAATATCACTCTACATGCAAGTCTCTCATTCTATCTGATGGCAAAGCAGCCATAAGGTATTTTCCCAGACCAGAGATAAGTGGCACCTACAACAGCAGTTAACTAGTTAACTAGAATGTTGAAGTAACACATCACAGCACCCCTAATACCTCACCTCAAGAGTTTCAAGTTCTTTAATGCGAACTTATGTTGCTATTAGAACCCCTATTAATTTTAGTTATAATTCCCATACTCTTTATTTGCACCAGTGTTACCCTTACATGTACTTCAATAAAGACAAGGCAGATACAAAGTCAAAAGAATTAATCATGCACACATGTAATGATGAAGTAATTTTTTCAAAAACAAATTTACCAGAACTTAGACATCCAATTACAGACTGATTTCCAAGAGACCCTCAGGGGCAGCAAGTGTCAACATAAAAAAATGCAATTTCTCAGGTTGGGTGCAGTGGCATATGCCTGTTATCCCAGTGGCTGAGGAGGCTGAGACAGGAGGATTCCAAGTTCAAGGCCAGCCTCAGCAACTTAGCAAGGCCTAAACAACTTAGTGCGACTCTGCCTCAAAAAAAAAAAAAAAAAAAAAAGGCTTGGGATGTAACTCAGTGCCCCTGGGGTAAACTTCCAGCCCCCACCCCCCAATGCAATTTCTTAAAATACTTAGGACTTTTTTTTATTCAATTTGCCTTCTCTTCCTTTGACATATTTCTTTGAATAAGGTCAATGGAGGCAATTTTTCTCCTTTGAGAACAAATTTAATTTTTGGAAACAATCAAATGTTATTCAAAACCCATTCAAATGATCATGCAATTAAGTTGCGTGAAATCAGTTTTAATCAGAAACAAGCTAAGAAAAGAAACTGCAAGGCTAATTTATAATTCCAATGCTACTGTCATTAGCTGGCAGGTTAAAACTTCATAAAGATCTTTAACAGTTGCCTATTGCTCACAAAGCAAATTTTCAACTTACAGACTCAACATCAGGGGCACTCCACAATGTGTGGCCACAGCTCACCTTTCCAGTCTTACTTTATTTGTACAGTCTCTTCTCCAAAGTAACTGAGTCCCTCACTGCTTCCCACTCACATGTCCTAGGGCTTTCTCGAATGTATGTATCTGTTCACATTCCTCTCCTGGACCACTCTCTATATCTATGTCATCTATCTCTGTAGCCCATACAGGGTCCAACACAATACATGACTCAAAAAAATAAGTACTGAATGAAGTGAATAAATTTCTCAGTTATTTATAAAATGACTTTGAAGGTAATTCCATAAGAGAGTTCTAAAAACATTCTAATTGAGGAAATAAGTAGCTAGCTTCCAATATGCATAAGTATGAAGTTATGAAATGTTGGGAAAGTAACTGCTTTGCAGACATGCCTGATGACTGTCTAAGAAGAACTAATGACTCAGGTATTGAGCCAGAAATGAACTAAAAATTCCAGGCTACTCCATCCTACCTAGACCATGGATCACAATGCCATTATATTTTAGACAGTAGGCCTTCGGGTTCTGGATTTTTTTTTAAGTCTCTCTCAAGAATATCTAGGGTTAAAAACAAACACTACTTTGATAAGGGATGGATATGTCGCAAATTATGAAGAATAAAGACTCTCTAAGAATTAATGAGAACTTCCCCCCTCTAATAAAGACAACCCAATACAACCAATCAGAGAATATTTTCAATGCATTTGTATGTGTAAGGAGTTTATATTAGGTTGATTGATATGAAACTGCAATTGTTATAGGTCAACATGTTTCAGTATCAGCAATTTCATATGGTTCAATTTAATATTTCAGAATTTTTCTCATGAAAATAAGAAAACAAAGAAAAGCATCCTTCCTTTCTCTCTCTTTGTCTTGAAAGCTCTCACACATTCTAGAGAACTTTAATTTCTATGAACTTTTGAGGACTTATAATTAAACCAAGAAATACAGTAAACCTCTCTTATAAGTACGTTCTTTTCTTAGTTCAAAACACCTAGTTTTCTTTAGGGGTTGTATTCCACTTATCAGTCTCAAGGTAATTGGCCTGTGGGTCCCCAGTGAGGTATTAGGTGTCTCTACCTACATCTCAATTTTCTGGGTCAGATCTGAGCACTTTCTTCCCATGTTCCATTTGCATACTGCAAATAGGCCATCACACCCAGGATTCATGAGTGTTGTTTAATGCAAGAGGAGGTTGTTGAAAAAAAGGTGCTCTGGTCATTACTATCAGTATAAGTTCAGTGGCAGTTGAAGGGGTTGCTTGAATTTATTCGAGTTTCTTCTGCTTTTCTTGTACCAGAATTGCAACCAGGTGGTTAGACTATCAATCTCTGGGTCTCGTGTCAGAGCAGAAGTCTCATAAGCAACATTCCTACTCCTGTATGTATGGCTGGAGTGGCAGGACAGTTACCTATCACCTTCCTGAGCAGTCACAAGAAGACTGTGAGGAGGCACAGGTGCTTCAACTAACTGGCACACTCCCAGGTCACAGCTGACACCACATGCTCAGAACAGAGGCTCAATTTTAATCCTTCTGAGAGACAATTTCTGAGATTGGCCAATATACAGACATGTAATCAACATAATACTTTTGTGTGCTTGTGTGGATCTTGAGCTGGTAAATTTTCTGCATTAATATTTTTAGAATTTTCTGCATAGAAATTTTTAGAATTACCCAAGTACACATGCAATCTTTTTATGGTAAATGTTATTTCATGAAAAACACTGCATATATAATTTCAGCTTCAATGGTCAGAAGATCCTGTGCTTTCAAGCTTACTATTAGAAATGCAAAATAGGGACAGCAAAACTCCATCATCCTACCTCTGTTCCCTCAGTACAGGATGTTTTCTTCCTTCAAAGGCTTTTTCTTTTATAAGATCTTTCATCCAGTGTATTTTACATAACCAGCTTTCTCTATTTCCCCAAGAAGATTACTGCATAGTCTAATTAAGTTTTCCCTTAGGAAAAACCACCCCTGACACACAAAGAAAGACAAAACAATGGAGGCAAATTGTGGAAACAGAAATATTTCATTTTTACCACCTGAAAAATGATAAAATTCTAAGTGCTGGAACTATCCCTAAGTTATTAATATGCAGTGATTCAAAATATCACCAATTCACAGAAGACTGGTAAAAAGTTCTTGTTCACTTACTGTCTTTCCAGGTTCTAAATTCAGATCCCCACATTCCTCCTGTGACAACTGACAGCATCACAACCTCCTAAAAACAAGTTCAGAGCGTTCCATTGTAGACAGAATAAATGATGCTTGTTTTTGCAGGACTTGACTTAGAAGTAAAGCCAAGGAGGAACTAAGGCTCACATGTTCCCTCTCACAAGGCCCACAGAAGAAGTCAATAAAGATTTAATGAAGGATCTGGGCTGGAATTTGGGAAGACTGGATGTTGGTCCAAATTTCTAGTCCATTACCCACCTATTTTTTTATTATAGTAACTTTGTTGTAAGTTTTAATCAGATACAGCAAACTTCTCTCACAAATACTTCTGCTCCTTGGGCATTTATTTTTTTCAAAATGCAGACCTGATGATACTCAGAGTATAAAATCCTTTCACTGCTCCCCAAGTGCTCATGGACTACTTTCTAGTCCCCAGCAAGACTATCATAGTAATGTGGAGAGTGAAAGCTTAGGGCCAAAGCTGACTGCTCAGAGGGCAAGTCAGTGCTACCACCAGAGAGCCTTTCTCTCTGCCCTGGGTCCTTGCCAGGCTCACTTTCTCCTTTTAAAAAGCATTCAACAAATATTTAACAATGGTTTTGCAAGGGTGCTGTATAAAAGGTCCCCGAGATCAACTTCAGGTTCTGTGATTCACTAGGAAGACTCACAAAGTTCATCATGTAATCTTATTAATGTCTATGACTTATTACAGTGAAAGTACACAAAGCACAATCAGCAAAGGGAAAAGGCAGATAGGGTGAAGTCCAGGGGAGACCAGGCATGAGCTTCTAAGAGTCCTGTACCAGTGTATACAGAGGACACACTTAATATATCTGGCAATGTGTTGTGACAATACAAGTGAAATGCTGCCTACTAGGAAGCTCATGAGAAACAGTGTTCAAAGTTTTTATTGGGGTAGTCATCACAGACACCCTCTGACTGGCACATACCAAAATTCCAGACACCAAGAAAGAAAGCAGGTATTAAGCATAAACTACATTGCTTGTATGAACAGTTCAGGTACAATAAGCTACCCTTATCAGTTCTGGGAATGGCAGAACCCTCCCAAAAATCAAGTTCTCAGATGCCAGTTCAGGGCCAACCTCATGAATAGGCTTTTCAAAGTCAGGCCTACTATGAGAACATTTTTTTCACAAATGCCAATCATTAGCCTGGCTGGGCACCCATATATCCTTCCCAGACATGAATGGGGTAAACAAAACTGTCTGTGACAGTACCCTGAATAAAGGATTAAGAGAACAGGAATGGAGAAACACCCATCCTCTCCTAGTGGCAAGAAGGAAGTGGCAATGAGGACTGCTTCCTGGGAGAAGCAATACTTGAGCCATGTTTAGACACAATAGTTACTGTAATATATAGATTTAAATCCCAATCAAGTAGGTGAGCTTGGATAATTAACTAGATAAAGCTATATCTCAAGAAATAAGCTACCCACATGGACTAGAGCTATTAATCACTTGGATTCCCTGCTTAAACTTTCATGGCTTCCAAACCTCTTGAAAACCATGCAGCTCTGTCAAAGTTGGTGCCAACCTACTCCCCCAGTCACACCTGTGCCTCTTCCATCTCTGTGATCCAACCATCCTGGCTACCTTTCAGTGCCTAGAGTATGCTTTCTTCCTCCAAGGCTCTCTATATACTATTTTACTCTCCCACTTGGAACTGCTCATCATTATCCTACACTGCTTCACATAGCTAACTCCTACTCATGTCAGATTTCAATCTAAACAACACTTTCTCAGGGCAGCCTACCCTTGCCTTGCCCCAGAGTGATTCAAGACCCTTATAATTTGTTTTCTAGTACCAGTTACTTCTCCCTTACTATAAAGTCAAATTTTATACGTCAACACTTTAAGAAAGCAGAGATCATGTCTGTATTGTTCACAAGAGATTCAGGGCAATGAGGGCCTAGGTGTAACTATTCCTAAGGGCAGCAGTCTATGTTCTATTCATTAACCAGCAAACTCTCTTTTTGTTCCTTTGACTAATTTGAGTTGGAATTCTGACATGTGTAACTAAGAGTCCTTATACAAAAATAGTAACTGGAACCAGACACGTGGTTGGTCCAAAAGAACAAAAGAAAGCCTATTAGCAAGCCTAATTAGAAATAACTCAAGCTACTCTCCTAGAGAGTCCTTAGAGTTCCTTAGATTATTGAACAGGTTTGATTCTGATGTAAGAAAAAAAGATGCCCTAACTGGGGAGGAAAGCACAGGCATCGGTTGTAGGATAATAATCTGCCTGGTTATTATCCTAAAGATACCTTATTTATAGACACTCACAGAAAAGAGACCTGTCTATAGGCTGGAAAGAGGCAAAATTGCCCTTATTTTCAAAGGGGAATATATAATCATTACAAATAAAAAGCTTGATTCTTACTCCAAACTAAATTCTAGACCAGATTAACAAAGTGTTGGTTGGATATACACTTGAAAAAGAAAAAATGTAGTCACTAGCAACCAGCACAGGATTTCTGAAAACATGATACTCTCCACTTACTCCAGACTTCTTTTTGTCCAGTCATTTAATTCATTCATGAAGAAAATTATTTATAGATACAGTATATGTGGAGGCAGCTGACTAAAGCTATCAGGACTTTCCTGTTGAGAAGACGATGAATCCAGGATGTAGATAGGTAAATCAGAAGGAACATCTTCTGGCAAGATCCAGAGTTATGCCTTAGGTCCTGTTTTTCACCAGTAACCGCAAACCTACAAATTATTTACCCTAGGAAGGGTAGCATTAATCAGAGGAGAGGGGAAAATTCAAAAGCTAATATGAAAAATAGGATGAAATTTAAACAGAACATATGTAATGTCACTAAAATTAAAAACAAACAACTGGTTTTGGTCAGTTCAGTCTGATACCAAGATAATAGAGGGTGATACAACTACTAAACCTGATACAAATTCAAAACAATGTCTACAGTAGTTGGACAACCATAATCCAATATGAGTATTACAGAGAAGTAATGACCAGAGTGGAGCCAAGATCATAAAATGGTTTGTGGATCATGTCACACAAATGAGTCAAAAGGATAAGAATTTAATTGGTAGAGCCACTTTGGAGAGCAAAGACAGAATCTTATACAACTGAAAATAACCATACCCTATGAACCAGCAATCCCACTTCTAGATACATATCCTGGAGAAACTCACAAATCTGCACAATGAACAATACAGAATTGTTATGGACAATTGTGCTTTTATAAAAAGCAAAACACCTTGAAATAAGAGGTTGTTGAAAGAACAAGGAATGCCTTAGCCTAAAAAGACCATGAATGGGAGAAAAGGGAATGAGAAGTAGGAAAAAGATGACATTAAATATTTTATATAAAACAAAATTTAGGAGGTACTTAGGTTTCTTTCAATAAGAGAATGACTAGACTTATTAGAATAAGATCCATTCAGACTTTACATGAGTTGAAAACAATGAAGTAGATTTATATGTTATTCAGGATGGGCTAAGTTTGCTGAGATTAAAAAAGAACCTAAAATCAGAGTGACTTAACACAACAAAACCCTACTTATTTCTTATGTAACATGTTTTAAGTGAGTTGGCAGGAGAGCCTATTACAGTTATTCTCAAACTAAACTGTCAGATGATCCATCTCTGCCAGGGGAATTGAATGTGGTATATCTCATACTAGGTCTTAAAACTTCCATCTGGAAGTGCATGTACAACTTTTACTGACATTTCTCTGGGAGCAAGGGCACACACCTATAGTCCCAGCAACTCAGGAGGCTGAGGCAGGAGGATTCCAAATTTGAGGCCAGCCTCAGCAACTTAGCAAGACCCTGTCTCAAAATAAAAAATAAAAAGGGCTGGGGATGTAGCTCAGTGATAGAGTGCTTCTGGGTTCAATCCCCAGTACCAAAAACAACAAAAACAGACCTTTACTGATAGACATTTCACTGGCCAAAGCAAATTACATGGTCACACCTGACTTCAAAAAAAGGACAAAAAATATCATGCTAAGTGAAATAAGCCAAGAACAAAAAATTAAAGGTCGAATGTTTTCTCTGATAAGTGGATGATGATACATAACCAGGGAAGGTGGTGGGGGCAAGAGAAGAATGGAAGAACTTTGTATTGTGTAGAGGGAAATGGGGCGGGAGAGGGTGGGGGAAGGAAAGATAGTGGACTGAGATAGACATTATTACCCTATGTACACGTATGATTGCATGAATGGTGTGAATCTACATTGTGTACAACCACAGAAATGAAAAGTTATACCCCATTTGTGTACAATGAATCAAAATGCAGTCTATAAAAATAAAAATAAAAACTAAAAAAATCAATTAAAAATAATAACATTTCACATGAAAAAAAAAGGATAGGAATTCATTCCTCCCATATGTCCAAATGGCAGACAGTCAAAAACATTATGATTTATATATAATGATTAATACAATAAATAGTATGAAACAATTAATGGAAAACTTATGAAAAGAGCTAAGACGTTTGGTTGTATGAAAAACATGGATACATTCATAATACCAACACTTATGTAAATTAAAACACATCTAAAATAAATCTATATATTTATACATATAGATGTATGAAAATGACAAGAGTAGGATGACATGAGAAGTGATCAAAGGGGGGGCCCACTGATTTAATGTTTTAATTTCTTTAAGAAAAATAAAATGACAAAATCTTGACTGCTGATAATTCTAGCTAGAGGAGAATATGCATGTTTATTATAGTATTCTTTGAATTTTCCCACTGTGTTAAAATCCTTGAAATAAGAAGTTTTTGAAAGAGTAAGGAATGTCATAGCCTAAAAGGACCATGAGTGGGAGAAAGGGGAATGAGAAGTAGAAAAAAAGATGGCATTAAATATTTTGAACAAAGGAGATTTGCTCTGTATGGCTGTGAAGGGGAGAGCTGAGAACAATGGTGAAAATTCCTGGAAAGTATACCATGGCTTAGGAATAAAGAACAGTCTATCAAGGAAAGATAAGCAAGTAGACTCAAATATGTATGGAGGAAAATATATATTCTTTAGGGGGAAAAGTAGTCAAAAGTCAGACAACCTGTCTGACAGAATAATGTGGAAAGGATTCCTGCAGGGGGAAGGCATCTGCATTTGATGATAACCCAGGACCTTCTAATTCTCAGGTTCCATCAAGTCTGGACTGGAACCTCTCAGTTTAGAGCTCATGGGTTCTAGAAAATGCAGCACATTTATCCCAAGATGAACTTTAAAATATAATGTAACAGGCAGGTGCAGTGGTACATGCTTATAAACCCAGCCATTTAGAAGGCTGAAGTAGGAGAATTGCCAAGTTTCGGACCCACCCAGGCAACTTAGTAAGACCCTATCTCAAAATAAAATTTAAAAGGGGTTGGGGATGTAGCTCAGAAGGAGAACACTCTTATGTTCAATTCCCAGTACCACAAAAACAATCTGATTTCAATACAGCCCTGAATTGTGTTTCCTGGGACTATTTCAAGTTAATAAGGAATAATAATTAACTTAATTGGGTCTAAAATTTATTATAAGGAGGGGGGTCACAAGAATTATACTGGCCCTGATTAAAGCTAGATTTAATTCTCACACCTTGGTCAACCATATGCATATAATTAAATCTATAATTTAGAGAACTATTGCCTATTTAATCATTATTTCACTGACTTATTATTTGTTCTCCTAGAATCAAAGTCAAATTGCTCCCACAGCTAAGGAGATCTCTACAGAAACAAACCAGTGAAATGAACATTCCTTTGTAAATGGAAGAGTAAGAATAATGAGTGTGTTTGCTTTTAAACTAGTTGCTTCTGCTATTGCCAAAAAGAGAAAAAATACAAGTCTTATAAATGGAAAACAAATATCACTGACCTGTTCTTCTATGAAGAGGACCAGTCTAGTATAAAAATAATGGTGTCAAAAAACTCAGAAGCTCCCTGGCATGGCCCTGCTCCCAGCTAAGAAGATAATGCATTTCAATAGGAGTAAACGAGGCAGCATGTTATACCTCAAGATTTCTCTCTAAAAGGTACCATAACATTTGTACCAACAAGTTATATATATATATTAGTTAATACATGCCCAGACGGCTATGAGTTGAGCAACTTCTGCATGCCTAGAACTTATTGGATCTGAATAAATATCTAGGAAGCCCACCATTGTTTTTAAAGAACATGTGTTTCCACCATGAAAGCACATTGCAACATAAAAACACATGCTTTTTGCCCATGTGGTTTTGTCCATTTAGTATTTCCTTCCTGCAGTGATTCTGTTCCACATAACTAACAGGAAATACTAACATAAAAGTAACTGCTATTTAGTAGATTCTTCTATTAAATTTCAAGACTAAAAATAAATCCAAAAAACAGTCCATAAGGTTCTTATACATTCCCAAATTAATGAAGCTAGTATTGCACATTACGTTTTTTTCTAGACCCACATTCCTGGCTACACTGGAGCTTAATGTAGCCTGGTCTCCACTACTGGCCAGAAATTCCCTGGGAGAGAAAAAAACCTAATGTGTTGGAAAAGCAGCTGCCTAGACCACCATAATGCCTTATAGAGACACAGGTAAGGCCATGATCTATGAGGAAAAACTGATTACTCATCCCCCCAAATACTATCATCCTAGCTAACTACTTATACATACTTCAAATGCAAGCACTTACATCCTGAAATGTCATAAACCAATGCATTTATCCTTGGAAGACAGTTTACATTTGATAAAATACAAGACTATAATATGAGGAAGGACAAAATGTGGGGAAAACCAGAGACAAATAGGGTGGGGACAGAGGCTGATGAATGAAGTTCTGGAGGGCAAAAGGTACTAAAAAACAGTAGGAGAGAGGCAAGAGATGTGCCAGAGAGGCAGGGTCAAGGAAAACTATGAAGTCAATGATATGCTAGATGAGGACAAAAAACTGTGCTTTCTGATTAAGATGAGATTTTCAAGTATGCCTTCAGAAAAGTGGCTGTTTTTCAGGGGGCCATAATGAATTCAGTCACCCAGTATAGCTCTTTAACTTACCCTTAGCACCTTTTGCCTACCTACTACATCTCTAAAACTAGTATTTCAGAGATATAAATACTTTGGGGTAGGAGTCAACCCAAAACATCCATCAAAATATCAGTTAAGAATTCTGGTTCCAGGTAAGATGGAATAATACTATCCATCTTTCTGTCTACCAGAAAAATCTATAAAATCTGTAAAGAGTGCATAGGCAGGGCTGGGAATGTAGCTCAGTGGTAGGGCACCTGCTTAGTGTATGCAAGTCTCTGAGTTTGATAGCACCAAAAAAAGAAAAGACAAAAAAGAATGCATAGGGAGCTAGTACGGAACTCCTAAAGGTATATAACAGGGTCCAGGTTTCAATAAAAAGAAAGACTTATCGGGTTGGGGTTGTGGCTCAGTGGTAGAATGCTTGCCTAGCATGCTTTAGACACTGCGTTCAATCCTCAGAACCACATACAAATAAATTAATTAATTAAATATTGTGTCCATCTACATTTAAAAAAATTTTTAAAAAAGGCATATAACAGGTAATCAGGAAAGAACACCATAATGTTAAGAACTGGTAGTAACTTTACCACATTTTTCCAAGTATTCTCTGACCCAAACTCAATGCACTCTCAAAAGTGTTGTGGGTAGAGCACAAGTTCTGGTTCAAGGTGTTTTTGTTTTTGTTGTTGTTTGTTTTGTAAAGGGAACTACTAAAGCTCAGAAAAAGCTGAAATACCCTGGATTTTCCTCTCTCCTTTTCCTCCCCTCACTTGTGCCTGGAAAATCCTATGAAGGTTGCAGCAGGAGCAGCAATGCCAGTGATTAACATCTGGAGACATCATTTGGAACTAAAACTCTTGAGGAAGAGGAAGCTTCCTTCCATCTGGTGAACCATCAATGGCTCAAAGGGGCAAAGTCAAATCCCACTGTTTTATTTTACTTTCTTTCTCTGTCTACCTGACTCCTGTGCCTTAGAGGTGGTGCACCGTGAAAGTAGGTGGTTTCTGACTGGAATACCAAAAAGGAAAATCCTAGGAAACTGAAAATATAAGGGAAATAACAAAGAGGGAAGAACTCAGGAAAGCAAACCCATAAAGCTTCTTATGAACTACTAGGATCACTCCCACTTGCTCAGGTGGATTTGATCCTAATTAGCATATCAAAGCCTTGGAGAACTGAGTTAACACACACCCAGGTCCCCTACTGACCTGTGGTAAATCTGAACACCATTGCAAGGGCATTGAATTCTGAACTGTTATTGAAACTACAGCCCACAGAAAGCAAGTTGGAACTTGTAGTCTGAACCTAAATAGGTTTAACTGTCACTAAAACAAATATATCAACATTTTCCATAGACTGAAACAAGATCCAAAGTCTCAAAATATTCAAAATGTCCAGGATAAAATCCAAAATTATACAAATAACCAAAAAAATACCAACTCACATGGGAAAAGACAACCCACGCCAATAATGAGATGACAAAAATTTTGAAATTATCTAGCAAGGACTTAAAGCAGCTATTATAAAAATGCTGAAATGAGCTATCATCAAACGCAAACCTACTGTAAAGAAAGTTAAAACAGAAAGTACTAGTAAAGAGAAAATATATAACAAAATGGCAACTTTAGGAGTATAAAACAGGAGCTGGGCATGGTGGTACACACCTGTAATCCCAGCGGCTTGGGAGGCTGAGGCAGGAGGATCATGAGTTCAAAGCCAGACCCTGCAATTTGGCAAAACGCTAAGCACTCAGTGAGACTCTGTCTCTAAATAAAAAACAAAACAGGGCTGGGGATGTTACTCAGTGGTTAAGTGCCCCTGAGTTCAATCCCCAGTACTTAAAAAAAATAAGTGAAATAAAAATTAAATTAACTAGAAGAACACAATAGCAGAATGGAGGCAGTGAATGTGAAGATAGATAAACTAGTCAATCTAAATAAGAGATTGGAAAAAAAGAACAAAGCATCTGGGATGTATGAGATAACAAAGGATCTAACATGTGCAATTGGCATACAATAAAAAGAAGAAAAAAGTGACACTGACAATATTTTAAAAGAATAGTTGAAAACTGCCAAGAAATTGTAAGAACACCAAACAATAGATACAAAGAAGTTCAAATGCAGATATATCATAATCAAAGTGCTAAAAACTAAAGACAAATACTGAAGAAATAGACAATTCCAAACCAACGGCTAAACAGCCCATTTTTAAAAATATTTTTTCAGTTATAGATGGATATGATACCATTATCTTTATGTGATACTGAGGATTGAACCCAGTGCCACATAAGTGCTAGGTAAGTGCTCTACCACTGGGCTACAACCCCAGCCCCATAAACATCCCACTCTTAATAATAAATAGAACTAGCTGGGCATGGTGGCACATGCCTGTAATCCCAGCAACTCTGAAGGCTGAGGCAGGTGGATCACGATTTCAAAGTCAGCCTCAGCAATGTAGCAAGGCATTAAGCAACTCAGCAAGACCCTGTCTATAAAACACCAAAAAAGGGCTGGGGATGTGGCTCAGTGGTTAAGTGCCCCTGGGTTCAATCCCCGGTACCAATAAATAATAATAGTAATAATAAATAGAACTAGAAAGAAAATCAGCAAGAATACAGAAAACATAAAAGGGGCTAGGCTAGGTGGCACATGCCTGTAGTCTCCAAGACTGAAGGCTGAGGCACAGGGATTGCGAGTTCAAGGCCAGCCTCAGCATCTTAGGGAGACCTTGCCTAAAAAAAGAAAAAAAAGGACTGGGGATGTGGCTCAGTGACAAAGCACTCCTGGGTTCAATCCCCAGCATTAAAAAAGGACCTAATTGGCATCTACAAATCACTTTAAGACAAACAACACAAAACATACTTACTTTTCCAAGTATACAAGCTACATTTTCTAGGAATTGCCAATGGGACAATAAAATAATTCAACCTCTTAGGAAAAGTTTGGCAGTTTCTTTTAAACATAAATTTACCATACAGCTCAGCAATTCTACTCCTAGAAGAAACTGACCCAAGAGAAATGAAGACTTTTGCCTATACAAGGACATGACATGGACATCAATGTTCATTGCAGCATTATTTATGAGAACCCCAAACTGGAAAACACCACAAATGTCTATCCACTGGCAAATGCATAATCACAGTGTGGTAATATCCATGTAACAGAAAATTATTTAGTAATTTTTATTAAGAATATTCAATACATGGTACAACCACTGATAAACCTAAAAATATTATGCTACATGAAGAAGCCTGACATAAGAAAACATATGCTATATGATTCTGTTTATATGAAATGTACACTAAATGAGGAAGAAATATGACTTGTGATTGCCTATGGTCAGGGGGAGGAGAGTAGAGTGACTGCAAATGGGCATAAAAGATTTTAGTAGAGTGATGGAAATATTCTAAAACTGGATTATGAAGATGGTTGCATAACTTGATAATTGTATTAAAAAGCATTGAATTATATACTATTATATACTTAAACGTGTGTTTTGTGGTCTGTAAATTATACCTCAAAAAGTTGTCATTTTAAGGAGGGTATAAAAATGAAATCAAATAATATGTGAACTTTTGAAATTGGCTTCTTTTAGTCAGCATAATACTTTGAGATCCATCCAAGTTTTTTCATGTAATAATACTACATTCCTTTTATTCCATTGGAGGCATGTACCACAGTATGTTTAACTGTTCACCCACTGAAAGGCATTCAAGCTGTTTCCAGTTTTTGATTACTGTAAATAAAGCTGCTATGAATATTCCTCTGCAGGTGTTAGTTAAGGTTTGTATATGAAATGTCCCCCAAAGTCTCATGTGTTGGAGGCTTGGTCCACAGTGAAGGTGGAGCTTTTGGCAAGTGATTGGATCATGAGGGCTCTGATCTCATCAATGGATTAATCCACTGATGGGTTCATAATTGAATGGACAATTCAGGAGGTAGTAGAAACTAAAGGATGTGGGGCCTAGTTGGAGGAAGTAGGTCATTGGGGGTGTGTCCTGGAAATGGACATCTTGTCTTTGGCACCTTGTTGTATGCTTCTCCCCCACCCGTTTCCTGGCTAGCACAAAGTGAGCAGCTTTGCTCCACCATGCCCTTCTGCCATGATGTACTATCTAACACACAGGCCCAGAAAAAATGGATCCAGATAACCATAGATAGAAACCTCTGAAACCATGAACCAAAACAAATCTTTCCTCCTCTAAGTTGTTTTGCTCAGGTATTTTGCTAACAACAGGTTTTTTGTGTGAAAAGGATACTATTAAGGTAGTCAAAAGTCAGGCCTCAGACTAGAATGGATTCATATTGAGGCTACATAAAGAATTCCAACAAATTAATAAGACATATAACTCAATAGAAAACTGGTAAAAGCCTCAAACAAGCTCTTCACAAGAGTATATTCAAATGGTGATAAGCCCCAAAATGTCCATTAACAAGAGAATAAACAAATTTTGGTACATTTATGCAATGAAATACTCGACAATGAAATAAGATGGACTACTTGAAATATAAGACAACATGGATAAATTTCAAAAACATTACAGAGGTCCCCCTTATCCACAGGGGATACATCTAAGACCTCCAGTGGATACCTTAAACCATGAGTAGTATCAAAGCCATCTCAGTTTTTAGTCAAGGTATTGCTTTTGTTCAAATAACACTTATTTTACTTAATAATGGCCCCAAAGTGCAAGAGTAGTGATGATATCATACATATACAGTCATCCACTATATAATGGAGCTTCAGTCATCAGTGATATGGTAGTTCTATAAAATCCTATCGTCTGTCTGGATGTTTAGAAGTGTGTGATGTATGCTAAATGTAGAGGTCGTGAAATGTCACTTTGTAAATTCTCTTTGATATGCGGATGCTAACACACGTGTGGGGGGAGAATAGAAGTCTACTGGATTAGACAACGGGGAATGAAGGGAAGGGAGGGGGGATGGGAATAACAAAGATAGTAGAATGGATCAGCAATAACTTTCCTGTGTTCATATATGAATATACAACCAATGTATTTCCACAACATGTACAACCACAAGAATGGGAAGTTATACTCTATGTATGTATAATATGTCAAAATACATTCTACTGTCATGTATATCTAAAAAGAATAAAAAATAAAAATGAATAAACACAATTCTATTCATCAAGTGATGTCATGGTGTTCTCAGTTTGTGTAAATACGCTCTATGATGTTTATACATTTCAAATATCATCTGATGATGCATTTCTTAGAACATATGCCTGTTGTTAGCCACACACGGTGGTGCATACCTGTAATCCCAGCAACTCAGGAGGCTAAAGCAGGAGGATTGCAAATTGGAGACCAACCTCAGCAACTTAGTGAGGCCCTAAGGACTTAGTGAGACCCTGTCTCAAAATAAAACATAAAAAGGGCTGAGGATGTGACTCAGTGGTTAAGCAATGCTGGGTTCAATTCCTGGTACCAAAGGGGGAAAAAAGAACATATTCCTATGTTGTTAAGAGATGTATGGCTGGGTGTGGTGGCGCACGCCTGTAATCCCAGCAGCTCGGGAGGCTGAGGCAAGAGGATCATGAGTTCAAAGCAAGCCTCAGAAACCAGCAAGGTGCTAAGCAACTCAGTGAGACCCTGTCTCTAAATAAAATACGAAATAGGGCTGGGGATGTGGCTCAGTGGTTGAATGCCCCTGAGTTCAATCCCTGCTACCCCCCCCCAAAAAAGAGATGTATGACTATATTATATTTTTCCTGTTCATACATGCCTATAATTTATAAATTAGGCACAGTGAGAGATTAACAAGAATAATAACATAAAACAATTAGAACAAATATTGTAATAAAAGGTATGAGGGAGTAGCAATTCATAAAGTGGTATGAAGAGTGTTACTCATGTTATATTCTTTTAGCTCAGCTTGTAAGCAATCAGTTCAGAATCTCAGTAAGAGAGATACTTTTCACACAAACATAAACAAGTTGATATATAGCCTCAGAAGCCCCAGCTGCAGTAGGAAGAGAGAGCTAAGAGTCTTAGCACAGACACTAGTTCCCTCAGTTGAGTAGGGCAGGAATGGGCCACACAAATGAGTAGAGTTAATTATGTCTGTGGAATCAGCAGGACTGAAGGATGAGCAAATATAGGAGAGGAGGCTCCAAGTGATGAAAGCAATAGTAGACAAGCAAGGACCCAGAGGTCACCAAAGCCGCTAAGAGGAAACAGGAGAGAAGGGGAGTGACATGTGGTACTCTAAAATACCAGTTCAGGGAAAGAGTACAGATACCTCCAGGGTAAACTGGGTATGGTTGAAGACTGTTCTGGAAGTTGTATCTAGTGAAAGGTTATGGATGATGATACAACCTAGGGCATTTGGGACAGCTATATTTCATGATAATAAAAAAGATCCAAGCGTGAATACATGGATACAGAACATACATATGAATAGAAAATATATGTGTGCATAGTACAAAGAGAAATTTGTTCTTCTGACACCCAAAACTTTCCAAACCAAGACAATAATACTTATACTGAAAAAGCAATGTGTACCATGTACTTAAAAAATTGGTTATTTCTAGGTTCTTAGGTGACCCACTTAAGAAATGTCAATCTCAATGGGTAATAGAAGATGACTTATCAAGCCTAAAAGATCCTTAAATGCATGCATAGTACACTTGTGGCTTATTTGGCCCTTGAGACGGAAGGGAGAAAAAGGGAAGAGGCTGGAAGAAACAGGTTACAGATTTCTCAGTGGACTTCTGATGCCAGCTGGCATGGCAGGTCTGCAGGTCTAGAAGAAAGGCCTGCTGGATGGATAAGGAACAATGTCAGGCTAAGTTTCTGATCAGAGTTAGACTTTCTTTTCATTTAAGAGACCAGTCATTTCCTCTCACTAGCCACAGAGAAATCCCCATCTCCAAGGGAACCCACAGAAAAGCAACCAGATAACTAGATTTGTAAAAAGCCCAACTCATAACCAAGAAAACAGAATTTTAAATAAGGGCCTTTATCTCCTCCAGCCAAAATCTTCCTAAACTCCTCAAACTCAGGCCTCAAGTGCCTCCACTATAAAATGAAAATCTTCTTCAAATAACTAGAGAGACATGGTTCTGGCTTTTCCTTTAATCAATTTTATCCTTAAGGGTTAATTTTAAAAGTACAAATAGGGCTGAGAATATAGCTCAGTGGTACAGCACTAGTCTAGCATGCACAAGGTCCTGGGTTTGATCCTCAGCACACAGATAATGTAGAATGATTGCTATGGGTTTGAAAAATGTTTAAATTAAGTTAACTAACTGTAATCAGTTAACTCTTATCTTCTAACTTTTTTGCACTTAAAATACTTATTCAAAGCTCTGTGTTGGTCTCCCATCCAGAGCGGGACAAGGACTGACCCTGCTTAGCTTTACCCATCTGTGTGGAATCCCGCGAGATGCATCAAGGATCTAGGAATTAGACCTGAGACCCTTCACCAAATAGAAGAAATAGTAGGCCCAAATCTTCTTCATGTTGGCTTAGGACCAGACTTTCTCAACATGACCCCCAGAGTGCAAGAAATAAAAGGAAGAATCAATAAATGGGATGGATTCAAACTAAAAAGCTTTTTCTCAGCAAAAGCAGCAATCAATAATGTGAAAAGAGAGCCTACAGAGTGGGAAATAATCTTTTCTACACACACTTCAGACAGAGCACTGATCTCCAAAATTTATAAAGAACTTACAAAACTTTACACCAAAAATACAAAGAACCCAATCAATAAATGGACTAAGGAACTGGGCAGACATTTCACAGAAGATGATATACAGGTGATCAACAAATATATGAAAAAGTGCTCATCGCCTCTAGTAATTAGAGAAATGCAAATTAAAACCACCCTACGATTTCATCTAACTCCAATTAGAATGGCTATTATCAGGAATACAAGCAATAATAAGTGTTGGCGTGGATGTGGGGAAAAAGGCACACTCATACATTGCCGGTGGAGTTGCAAATGGGGGCAGCCACTCTGGAAAACAATATGGAGATTCCTCAAAAAACTTGGAATGGACTCACCATTTGACCCAGCTATCCCACTCCTCAGTTTATACCCAAAGGTCTTAAAATCAGCAAAGTACAGGGATGCAGCCACATCTATGTTCATAGCTGCTCAATTCACAATAGCTAGATTGTGGAACCAATCTAGATGCCCTTCAACTGAAGAATGGATAAAGAAACTGTGGTATATATATACAATGGAATATTACTCAGCCAGAAAGAAGAATAAAATTATGGCATTTGCTGGTAAATGGGTGGAGTTGGAGAATATCATGCTAAGTGAAATAAGCCAAGCCCAAAAAACCAAAGGCCGAATGTTTTCTCTGATCAGTGGGTGCTGATACCTAATGGGGAGGAGGGGTTATGGTGGGATAAGAAAAGAATGGAGGAAGTATGGATGGTGTAGAGGAAAATGGGATTGAGGGGGTGGGGGAAGGAATGATAGTAGACTAAGACAGACAGTATTACCCTATGTATATGTAAGATTATATGAATCGTGTGAATCTACATTGTGAAACAAAAGATATATTCCTTGCTGTATAACTATATCAAAATGGGTTCTACTGTCATGTATAATTAAAAAAAAATAAAAGAATAAAAAAAAAAGAAAAAGAAAAAAAGGTACTTATTAAAAAAACAAAGTTTAGCTGGGCATAGTGGCACGCACTTATAATTCCAGTGACTCAGGAGGCTAAAGCAGGAGGGTTGCAAGTGTAGGCCAGCTTTAGCAAGTTAGTGAGACCCTGTATTAAAATTAAAAAAATTAAAAGTGCTGGGAACGTACCTCAGTGGCAGAGCACCCTTGGGTTCAATTCCCAGTAATGAAAAACAAAACAACAAAAACCAAAGAGCAAAGTTTAAATTCTAGCTACACTTCTAACACTTCAGATCACTGACACTATACACTGGAAATTATTCTAAACTAGGAATTACCAAACTTCTATAAAGGACTAGACAATAAATATTTTTTGCTTTGCAGTCCATTCAGTCTGTCCTAACTATTCAATTTTAGCACTGTAGTGTAAAAGGAACCACAGCATATGTAACTAAATGGATGTGGCTACACTCTGTAGACACTGAAATTTGAATTTCATATAATTTTTACATGTCATAAAATATTATCCTACTTTTGATTTTTTCCAACCATTTAAAAGCAAATAAAAAAGGCATCCTTAGCTTGTGGACATAGGCAAAAAAAGAAGCAGGCTAGATATGGCAGGTAAGATATATATGCCAATCCCTGCTCCAAAGACAGTGGTAAGGCTAGTGGTGTAGCTCAGTGGTAAAGCACATGCTTGGCATGAATGAGGTCCTGGGTTTGATCCCCAGCACCAAGCAATACGGAGGTAGCTCAAAGAAAGAAATAATGAAATGGCAGACCTACACCAAGCATAGAAATAATTGTATTATGTATAATGGTCTGTGTAATTATATGATGTGTAATACCAATTAAAAGACAAAAATTGTCAGAATATATTTTATAAACATAACCTAGCTACATGCTATCTATAAGAAAATTACTTCAAATATAACGTGAAAAGTGAAAGGGTGGGGCTGGGGTTGTGACTTAGTGGTAGAATACTTGCTTAGCATGTGTGAGACACTGGGTTCTATCCTCAGCACCACACAAAAATAAACAGAAAAAAGGATTGCATTCACACACACACACACACAAAAAAAAAAAAACATAAAAGGGCTAGGCATATAACTGTGGTAGAGCGCTTGCCTGGCAAGCAAAAGATTCTGGTTTCAATCTCAATACTGCAAACAATAACAACAAAAGCAAACAAACAAAAACAAACTAGTAGAAAATCAGCAAGAACATATAAAAACTGAACACCACCTAAACCAAGTGGAATTACATAACATGTATAAACATTCCACCCTAAAATGGCATAATATATATTCTTTCAGCAGTTAGACCATATCTAGGTCATAAAACAAACTTTCCCAAATATAAAAGAATTAAAAACAAAGAATTTGTTCCCTGATCTTAAGGGGATTAAAATAGAAATCAACAACAGAAAGATAAAAGATAAATCTCCAAACATTTGGATATTAGAAGCATACATTTAAATAATCACTGAATCAAAGAGAAATTTCCAAGGGAAACTAGAAAATCTTTTGTGGGGCTGGGAAGAGTGGTAGTGTACTTATCTAGAAGATATTTTGTGTTTTTAAAAATTTCTTTTAGTTGTAGATGGACACAATACCTTTATTTATTTTTATGTGGTGCTGAGGATTGAACCCAGTGCCTCACACATGCTAGGCACGCGCTCTACCACTGAGCCATAATTGCAGCCCCAGATATTTTGAATTGAAAATGAAAATATGACAAATAATTTGTGAACTGTAGCTATAACAGTTCTTAGAGGGAAATTTAAAGCATTAAATGCTCTTTTGGAAGGGAAAATATGTCAAATCAATAATTTATACTTTTACGTTAGGGAACTAGAAAAATAGGAGCAAAACAAATACAAAGCAACTACACAAATGAAATAATCAAGACAAAGCAGAAAACAATGAAATTGAAAATAGAAAAACAATGAAAAACAAATGAAACTGAAAGCTGGTTTGTTGAAAAGATTAACAAAATTGATAAGCTTCTAGCATAATTAAGAAAGAAAAAAAGAACACTCAAATTACCACTATCAGGAATGAAGAGAGGATATTACTTTAGATTCTGCAGATACTAAAAAGATAGTAAGTGCAGACCATGAACAACTCTGTACACATAAATTGGAAACTTAAATGAAATGGACTAATTCCTTGAAAATCACAAACTACCAAAACTCACTGAAAAAGAGAATATATAACCTGACCACTTCCATACATACTAAGGAAATTGAACTCACAGTTTAAAACCTTTTTAAAAAGAAATGCTCATGTTCAGACAGATAGTTTCACTGGCTAATTCCAAGAAACATTTAAAGAAACAGTAATACCAATTTTGCAAGATCTCTTCCACAAAACAGGATAGGAGGGAATTTTTCTCAACTTATTCTGTGAAGCCCTGATACCAAACTCAGACAAATACAGTACAAAAACATAAGTATAGACTAAACCCCTTATGAATATAGAATCAAACATTCTGAATAAAATGTTAGCAAATCTAAAATTATTAATACATAAAAATGATAACATACCACAACTAAGTTAGTTTTATACTAGGAATGCAAGGCAGGTTCAATGTTAGAAAATTAATGAATGTCCTCAACCACATTACATCTTTAAAAAAAATGAAAGCCTCATGATCATATCAACTGGTGCAGTCAAGAACATTTGTCAAAATTCAGCATGCTTCATGACAGAAATTCTCAGCCAACTAGGAAAGGAAAAGAACTTCCTCAACCTGATAAAGAACTTAAACGTGAAAGACCTACAGATGAAATAAGAAGATGTTCTTATGATTCCTACTCAATGACATATTGGAAGTCTCAGTTTTTATAATAAGGGATTAAAAAACAAAAGGCACACAGACTGAAAGAAAAAAAAAACTATCCCTTCTCTTAGACAATATTTCTAGCTTAGAAAAATCTCAGAGAATCTAAAAAATACCTGCTCCTATAACTAACAGCTACCTTAACAACGTATCAGGTTGTTGTTTACAACATAAAAATCACATTTCCATATGCTAGCAATGCATAATTGGAAAATGAATTTTTAAAACAACTTACAGTAGCTTCAATGAAATGAAACACTTAGGTATAAATCTAACAAACATAGATGGAATATATATGTTGAAAACTCTAAAACCCTAATGGAAAAAATCAGAGGACATATAAATAAATGGAGAAACATATTTGTATGAGGGAACACATTTTAAAGATGTTGAGTCTCTTCAAATTCATAAGACTCATCATTAGATTTAACCTAATTACAACAAAATTCCAAAAGAATTTTCTGTAGCTGATTCTAAAATTTATAAAGAAGAGCAAAAAGAGAACAGCTAAAACAATTTTATAGATTTTACAGCGTCTCCTGGAGAGAGCAACCTTCTGCGGCTGCCTGAGCCCCCAGTGTGGAGCTCAGGCCTGCCTGGGCCATCAAGCCCAGTGTCTCCATCACTGAGCACAGGTCTGCACCCCCTCCCCAACTTGGTCTAGTGCCCAGGCCCACACCCTGGCCCAGAGCCTAGCACCTGTGCTGCGACTGATCATCTATCAACACCAGGTCACCTCTGCCCAGAAGCATTTATCATTTGCAACCTGGAGGTAGTGGGACAGCACCCTTCTTGTGTCACTGCTTGATCAAGAACCTCTCAAACATCAGGTCATTGAAAAATAAGAGATTTGAACTATACAGTATATTTTTATCACAGAACATTTTAAAATTAGTTGTATTACTATGATTATTCCTAATATACCCATTATACCCTACCTTTTTCTTTTATTAATATTCTTATCACTCTATCTTCCTCTTATATATCCGTTTCCTTGGAGAATCTCTTTTTTCTCACACTACAAATCTGTTTCATTTAATTCCACTTCCACTATTCATATGACATAGTATATCTATAGACTCACTTCTTATCTCATTAGTGCTTTTGTCCCATACCCCTCCTCCTCCTCCCTGTCCAACATTAGAAATTGCAGTCCTTATTGCAAACTTACTGGTTATGCTGTAGATAATATCTTAATATCTTAATAGGGACTATTTAGATTAAGGACACATATTGTTTATATGGTGTGCTGCTAATATTGATCTCTCAATTCAAGGGGAGGTATTGAAAATAGACAGGAACCCTGTAAGTCTTTAAGGGGAAACTGCAATACCTAGGATTCACACTACTAGGGGGGAAGATACACTAGCAACATGAGAAAACATGGGAAGAAAATGTCCAAACAAACACAGATACTATACCAAAAGAACCCAATGACAACATGGCAGAAGCACTGTCAGAAAGGGAGTTGCACATTAATTAAAATGATCTGGGAAGCGAACGAGGAATCAAGAGAGCAAATGCAGGCAATGATAAAAGAGCAACTGCAGGAAGCAAAAGATCATTTCAATAAAGAGTTAGAGATTCTGAAAAAAAAAAAAACCCAAAACAGAAATCCTTGAAATGAAGGATACAAAAAATCAAATTAAAAACTCAATAGAAAAAAAAACTCAATAGAAAGCTTAATCAACAGGCTAAATTACTTGGAAGACAGAATCTCAGACAATGAAGACAAAATATTTAATCTTGAAAACAAACAACCAGACAGAGAAGATGGTAAGGAATCATGAACAGAACCTCCAAGAATTATGGGACATCATGAAAAGACCAAATTTAAGAGTCACTGGAATGGAGGAAGGCACAGAGATACAAACCAAAGGAATGAATAATCTGTTCAATGAAATAATATCAGAACATTTCCCAAATCTGATGAATGAAATGGAAAATCAAATTCAAGGGGCTTATAAGACACCAAATGCACAAAATCACAACAGATCCACACCCAGGCACATTATAATGAAAATACCTAACATACAAAACAAAGATAGAATTTTAAAGGCTGCAAGAGAAAAACATCAGATTACATATTGGGGAAAACCAATATGAATATCAGCAGATTTCTCAGCCCAGACCCTAAAAGCAAGAAAGGCCGGGAACAACATATTCCAACCACTGAAAGAAAAAGGATGCCAATCAAGAATCTTAAACCCAGCAAAACTTACCTTCAGATTTGAAGATGAAATAAAATCATTCCATGAAAAACACAAGCTAAAAGAATTCACAAATAGAAAGCCTGCCCTACAGAAAATCCTCAGCGAAATATTCCAAGAGGAAGAAATGAGAAACAACAATGTAAGTCAGCAAAGGGAGGAATTACACTAAAGGAACAGCCAATTAAAGGAAAAACCAAGTTAGATTAAAATCCAAAAAAAGGTAAAAATGACCAGGAATACAAGTCATATCTCAATAATAACCCTAAATGTAAATGGCCTAAACACATCAATCAAAAGACATAGACTGGCAGATTGGATTAAAAAGAAAGACCCAACAATATGCTGCCATCAAGAGACTCATCTCATAGAAAAACATGCCCACAGACTAAAGATGAAAGGTTGGGAAAAAACATACCATGCACATGGATATAGTAAAAAAGCAGGGGTTTCCATCCTCATTTCAGATAAAGCAGACTTCAAGCCAAAGTTAGTCAGAAGGGATAAAGAAGGACATTTCATACTGCTTAAGGGAAGCATAAATCAGCATGACATAACAATCATAAATATTTATGCACCAAACAATGGCGCATCCATGTACATCAATCAGATCCTTCTCAATTCCAGGAACCAAATAGACCAAAACACAATAATACTGGGGGACTTTAACACTCCTCTCTCACCATTGGACAGATCTTCCAAGCAAAAATTGAACAAAGAAACCATAGGACTCAATGACACAATCGCTAATTTAGACTTAACAGACATATATAGAATATTCCATCAAAAAGTGAATACACTTTCTTCTCAGCAGCTCATGGACACTTCTCTAAAATAGACCATATGTTATGCCACAAAGCTACTCTTAGCAAATACAAAAACATAGAGATACTACCTTTCATTCTATCAGATCATAATGGAATGAAATTAGAAATCAATGATAAAGTTAAAAACAGCGACTACTCCAACACCTGGAGATTAAATAATATGCTATTGAATGATGCATGGATAAGAGAAGACATTGGGGGGAAATAAAAAAATTCTTAGAGGTCAACGAGAACAAAGATACAACATATCAAAATCTCTGGGATACTATGAAAGCCGTGATAAGAGGAAAATTCATTGCATGGAGTGCATTCCATAAAAGAATGAAAAGTCAACAAATAAATGTCCTCACATTACAGCTCAAAGCCCTAGAAGAAGAGGAACAGATCATCACCAAAAGTAGTAGAAGACAGGAAATAATCAAAATCAGAGCAGAAATCAATGAAATTGAAACAAAAGGAACAATTCAAAAAATTGACAAAACAAAACGTTGGTTCTTTGAAAAAATAAAACAAAATTGATAAACCCTTAGCCACACTAATGAAGAGATGGAGAGAGAAAATCCAAATTACTAAAATTCGTGATGGAAATGGAAATATTACAACAGACACTATTGAAATAAAAAACATAATTAGAAGCTATTATGAAAATTTATACTCCAACAAAATAGAAAACCTCGAAGACATCAACAGGTTCCTAGAGGCATGTGAGCAACCCAAACTGAATTTGGAGGACATATACAACTTAAATAGATCAATTTCAAGCAATGAAATAGAAGTCATCAAAAGCCTACCAACAAAGAAAAGTCCAGGACCAGACGGATTCACAACCGACTTCTACAAGACCTTCAACGAAGAGCTTATTCCAATACTCCTCAAAGTTTTTCATGAAATAGAGGAGGAGGGAACCCTTCCAAACTCCTTCTATGAAGCTAATATCACCCTGATACCAAAACCAGAGAAGGACACATCAAGGAAAGAAAATTTCAGACCAACATCCCTAATGAACATAGATGCAAAAATTCTTAACAAAATATTAGCAAATTGCATACAAAAGCATATTAAAAAGATAGTGCACCATGATCAAGTGGGTTTCATCCCGGGGATGCAAGGTTGGTTCAACATCCAGAAATCAATAAATGTAATTCACCACATCAACAGACTTAAAATCAAGAACCACATGATTATTTCAATAGATGCAGAGAAAGCATTTGATAAAATACAGCACCCCTTCACGCTCAAAACACTAGAAAAAATAGGGATAGTGGGGACATTCCTTAACATTGTAAAGGCTATCTATGCTAAGCCCACAGCTAGCATCATTCTAAATGGAGAAAAATCGAAAGCATTCCCCCTGAGAACTGGAACAAGGCAGGGATGCCCTTTTTCACCACTACTATTCAATATCGTCTTTGAAACACTACCCAGAGCAATTAGACAGACCAAAGAAATTAGAGGAATACGAATAGGAAAAGAAGAGCTCAAACTATCCCTATTTGCTAATGACATGATTGTCTATTTAGAAGACCCTAAAAATTCCACCTGAAAACTTCTGGAACTCATAAATGAATTCAGTAAAGTAGCAGGATATAAAATTAATGCTCATAAATCTAATGCATTTTTATTTGTAAGTGATGCATCCTCTGAGAAATTAGGAAAACTCTACCATTCACAATAGCCTCAAAAAAATACTTGGGAATCAATTTAACAAAAGAGGTGAAAAAATCTCTACCATGAGAACTACAGAACATTAAAGAAGGAAATTAAAGAAAATCTGAGAAGATGGAAAGATCTCCCATGTTCTTCTATAGGCAGAATTAATATTGTCAAAACGGTCATACAACCAAAAGCGCTATACAAATTCAACTCAATTCCAATGACGGACCTCATAGAAATAGAGCAAGCAATCATGAAATTCATTTGGAGGAATAAGAGATCCAGAATAGCTAAAGCAATTCTTAGCAAGAAGAGCAAAGTAGGGTGTATCAAAATACCGGACCTTCAATTATATTACAGAGCAATAGTAATAAAAACAGCATGGTATTGGCACCAAAAGAGAGAAGTAGATCAATGGTACAGAATAGTGGACACAGAGACAAACCCACATAAATACAGGTATCTCAAACTTGACAAAGGAGCCAAAAACATACAATGGAGAAAAGATAGCCTCTTCAACAAATGGTGCTGGGAAAACTGGAAATCCATATGCAGCAAAATGAAACTAAACCCATATCTCTCACCCTGCACAAAACTCAACTCAAAATGGATCAAGGACCTAGGAATTAGACCAGAAACCCTGCACATAACAGAAAATCGGTCCAAATCTCCATCATGTTGGCCTAGGAACAGATTTCCTTAACATGACTCCCAAAGCACAAGAAATAAAAGTAGGAATCAATGACTGGGATAGAGTCAAACAAAAAGCTTTTTCTCAGCAAAGGAAACAATCAGCAATGTGAAGAGAGAGCCTTCAGATCAAATCAAAACCACCTTAAGATTTCATTTTACCCCAATTAGACTGTCTTTTTTTAAGAATATAGGCAGCCGGGCGCAGTGGCGTACGCCTGTAATCCCAGCAACTCAGGAGGCTGAGGCAGGAGGATCGGGAGTTCAAAGCCAGCCTCAGCAACTTAGCAAGGCCCTAAGCAACTCAGTGAGACCCTGTCTCTAAATAAAATACAAAATAGGGCTGGGGATCTGGCTCAGTGGCCAAGTGCACCTGAGTTCAATCCTCGGTTCCAAAAAAAAAAAAGAGTACAGGCAACAACAGGTGTTGGCAAGGATGTGGGGAAAAGGGTACACTCATACATTGCTAGTGGGATTGCAAGTTGGTGCAACCACTCTGCAAAGCAGTGTGGAGATTCCTTAGAAAATCTGGAATGGATCCACCATTTGACCCAGCTATCCCACTCCTTGGCCTATACCCAAAGGACTTAAAATCAGATTACTACAGTGATGCAGCCACATCAATGTTCACAGCTGCTCAATTCACAATAGCTAAATTGTGGAACCAACCTAGATGCCCTTCAATAGATGAATGGATAAAGAAACTGTGGTATATATACACAGTGGAATATTACTCAGCCATAAAGAAGAATAAAATTATAGCATTTGCAGGTAAATAGATGATGTTGGAGACTGTTATGCTAAGTGAGATTAGCCAATCCCCAAAATCCAAAGGCCGAATGATCTTTCTGATAAGTGAATGATGATGCATAATGTAGGGTGGAAGGGAGGCAAGATTGGAGGAAGGATAGTTAGCATAGAGGGAAGGGAGGGTTGGGGTCGGTGTGGGGGTATAAGAATAATAACAGAATGAGACAGACATCATTGCCCTGTGTAAATGTATGAATGCACAGATGGTGTGACTCTACTTTGTGTACAACCAGGGAAATAATAGATGTACTCCATTTGTGTACAATAAATTAAAATTAAATAAATTTAAAAAATGAAGAAAAAAACAGTTTTATAAAAGAAGAATAAAATTGGAAGGATCATGGTAACTAAATTGAAGATATCTTACAAAACTACAGTAATCAAGATTGTAGTAATGAAAAGTATTACAAACACAGACCAATGGAACAAAAAAGAAAAGTCTAGAAATTGATCCACATAAATAAAGGCAACAAAGAAGGAAAAGTCATTTAAAGGCATCCATATGCACAAAAGCACACCTCTACCTAAATCTTATATTATATACAAAAATTAACTCAAAATTGACCTAAATGTAGAACTACAAAATTTTTAGAAGAAAACAGGAGAAAATCTTCACAACCTAAGGTTAAAAAAGAGTTCTTAGATATGAATCCAAATGCAAATTCCTTTTCAAAAAAATAAGGTGAACTTCATCAAAATTAGAATCTTGCTTGGTGAATGACAATTAAGAAAATCAAATGTCAAGCTACCAACAGAAAGAAAAAAATTTGCTAACAAATCACTAGCAATGGCTTTTTATTCAGAATATTGAAAAAATAAGTCTCAAACTCAACAGTAAGTAAAACAACTCAATTTAAAAATGGGCAAAATACTTGAACAAATACTTGAGCAAAATTCTGTGATGGATTTGATCAAAGTCATGAATTTGACATTAGTCCAACTTTTTTAATCGTAAGGAGGGCAGCAATACTCCTTCCAGAGCTCTACAAAAAGCAAAAGCTGGTCAGAGGGCTTAATTTTTGAAAAACACTTAATTGTAAAACATGTGGTTTTGAAAATTTTTGTTTTGCTTTGTTTTTAAACAATTACCAGCAAAAAAAGTAGGTTTAAATTTTTTCCTCTACCCCTGTCCCATATCCTCAGCCCAGTTCATGGCCTTTGTCCCTAAAGTTTAGAACTTTGGTTCAGATTCCTCTGCAAAGGCTTCCTTATGCTGCATAGCAAGTTGGCACTTTAGTCTTTTTGTATAATAGGCACCATGCCTGAATTATTTGTGAGTTTTAATTTTTAAAATATATTTTAATTGTCAATGGACATTTATTTATTTATATGCGGTGCTGAGAGATGAACCCAGTGACTCATACATGCTAGGCAAGCACTCTACCACTGACCCACAATGCCAGCCCCTGTGAGTTTAAATTTTTATTATAAAATATTTGTTTTAATCAAATTATTGAACTGAATCAGATTAGTTATAAATACCAGAGTCAGTGAAATAAGTTTTAACTTACTTTCCTTGTTTTCTCAGAATGTTTCAGATTTGTATGTATTTAATATTTTCAGTGGTCATGTAGAAAACTAAGCTTTTTATTAACGTAAAGAGATTCACTCTTTTGCTTGATTCCACTGAGTCCTGGTGCTGACAGAGCACACTGCAAGTCTCTGTTTGGGCTCTATTCTGTTTTCATTCAGACAACTGCAAATTGGTGACTAACAGAATACTAGGGGAGTCTGCTTGGGGTTAGGGAAAGTGGGGTACACAAGGTGAAGCACAGTGCCCAAAAGACACTGAGCACTTTCAGAATTGGTTGATTTGATTATGATGTTTAAGTGTGAAAAGAAAATATTAAAATAAAACCTGTTAGGGAAAAGGAGGCTACATCATGAGCCAGAGTATATTTTGCCAAAGCTATTAGATTTTTTTTTTTCTTTTTGGAACCAGGGATTGAACTCAGAGGCACACGGCCACTGAGCCAGATCCCCAGCCCTATTTTGTATTTTATTTAGAGACAGGGTCTCACTGAGTTGCTTAGGGCCTCGCTAAGTTGCTGAGGCTGGCTTTGAACTCACAATCCTCCTGCCTCAGCCTCCTGAGTTGCTTGGATTACAGGCATGTGCTACCACGCCCTGCCCAAAGCTATTAGATCTTGAAGGGAGGCGGTAGTTTACCAATTTCTATTGCTACAGTAGTTATTTTATGGTCATTATTAGCAAAAGTGGATTATAGGAATAGCTTTTGAAAGGAAAGAAGGGACCCACATGAATCTGTGTCCTCTGAATCTCCTAAAACAATGGTTTCTTCATGTCAACCTCTGAGCTTATAGATTTCATAGGAAGACGATGGGCCATAGGAAAATGATGGGAAGGAAGATCAGTTTCACATTTTGTGAGAGTAGTTCCAGAAAATCTTTCTACAGTGTTTCTGAGTACTTGAAGAGGTAACTAGTCTTTTCCTGTGAAGACCTCTTCAGGTACTAGTATAATCACAAAGGGATTCCAAGGATCTGGTATAGCATCACAACTAGCAATCCAGTAATGGATTTCAGGGATTTTTTGAAGGATGGGGACTGACCTACAGGAAATGTTGTAGGATGTTTGAGTATAATTCTTAAAATAAAAATATGACTCATATACAAATAGAGCATGAATACATATACACAGACTTATTTAACTTATTAATGAGAGAACTAACAGGATGTAAAGCTGATTCAAAGAATATCTGAGAGACTTGGTCATATAGGCCCTGAAAGTAAGAATGCTAGAATAGATTAGTAATGAGGCCAGCCTCAGCAACTTGGTAAGATCCTGTTTCAAAATAAGAAATAAAAAAGGGTTGGGGATATAACTCAATGGAAAAGTGCCCCCAAGTTTGATCCCCAGTTCAAACAAAAACAAGAAAACTCTAGACCCCAATCAATTAGGAAAAATAAGCCAAACAATGATTCAGTCCCCTAGAGAATGAGTAATGCAGGTGGGCCTCTTGACCAATGCTCCTGTATAACACTTTAAGAACATTGTTATCCTTTTGTCTTATTTTAAGGTTTTAAATAATTTCTGTTTAATAAGGGTTTATTTTATATCTGAGTTTGTCTTTGAAAATAAAATTAAGGTTCTGGGGGGCACTTCTTAGAACAGTATGGTTATGCTGATGTATTTTTACTTTACATGAGCATTCTAAGATAGTTATTTATTTACCCTTTAAACCAATCATAGAATCTTAGAAGTCATCTGAGATCCAGCTATCTCCTAGGACAAAAATGCTTTTGTTAGTAGCCTGGAGAAGTGATCATGAAGCATTTGTATAAAAGGAAGAAGGAAACTAACATTACTGAGTGCCCATTATGTGCAGTAACAAGTTACCTATATATTTAGCCACTTTTATCAAATAAATGAATTTCCTATGCATAACTGCTTTGAATTATACCTTAATTAAAAATTTATATTCAGCAAGCCGGGCATGGTGGTGCATGCCTATTATCCCAATGACTTGGGAGGAGGATGGAGAGTTCAAAGCCAGCCTCAGCAACTTGCAGAGGCCCTAAGCAACCTTGTCTCAAAATAAAAATTAAAAATGTCTGGGGATGTGGCTCAGTGGTTAAGCACCCTTGGGTTAAATCCCTGGTACCAAAAAAAAAAAAAAAAAGAAGAATACATACAGCATAATTTACCCTTTTTAATGTACAGTTCAAATTTTGACAAAAGTATAGTTGTAATTACTACCTCAAGTAAGATATAGAAGAGCTCCAAACATAATTACTATTTAAATGTCAATTCATGGACAAGTATTTATTGGCTATTGATGCATCTAGTAGTCATTAATTAGTCTTTTGGGATATACAGGCAAGTGTGAAAAGGCAGAAATAAAAGATATTATGCCCACCTTCAACGGACTTCTATAATGTAATCACACACATGAACCAGGCAAGTGAGGGAAGAAAACAAAGAGGCAATCCACCAGGCAATAATCTCCGTGAGATGTGGATTCTAGTCTTAATATTACCATCAAGTGACCTCAAGTAAGCTATTTATAATTTCTCACCTGGGTGGGCATTGCTTTCATAATGCCTAACTGGAAGGGATCATGCCAGACAATCTGAGGTTCATCATAATTATAAACACATGTGATTCTAGTAGTAAGGGTTCAGAGTGATGATGGAGGTTTGGAAGGCTGGAAACAGCTTTTACAACATTGAGGAAGTCAATGGATTGACTTCACAGGGTTAGTAAATCAGGTTAAGTATACAACAAGGAGCTGACAGAGGGGTATGAACTGTCATGGGGCTATGATGGGGCAAATGGATAAATGTTGATCCAACTGAGCAAAGAACTGCAAGGCATTATGGAAGAATCTGATGAGGTCGAGCTTTGAATTGTTGTGAGAGGGAGGAAGAGACATGAGGACTGAGAAGCCTGGTTGAATATTAAGCAAAGTGATGAGTGACACCACAATGACAGAGATCCACAACAATCTTTTACTGAACACTTGCTGGGGGCATGCCCTCTAAGCCAAGGGATACAACAGTACAAACCCTGCCCTTTTAGTTATTTATTGCTCTTTCAATCACCCCAAAATTTAGTGATTTAAAGTAACAACTATTTTATTTGCTTATAATTCTGCAGGTAGCAGTTTGGGCTAGAATCAGCTATGTGGGTGTTCTGCTCATCTTTCCTAGCACACCTCATGCAGTGACAGTTATCTGACAATGTGAATGGGGCTAAATGATCTGAGATGGCCTTAGTCACATGCCTGATGGTTGGCTATTGACTGAGCTTTTTTCTGCACATCATCTCTTTTGCTACAGCAGGCGATCCAGACCTAGTTGCCTCAGGTTTACCAGGGAGCAAGAGGGAAGTTATAAGACTTCTTGAGACCTAGGCTCAGAAGTCACCCATTGTAACTCACACTGGATTTTGTTGGCCAAAGCAAGATATGAGAACATCCTAGATTCAAAGAGTAGAGAAACAGATTCCATCTCTTGGTAGAAGCTGCAAAGTCACATTGTAAAGCAGTGTGCTAAAAATATTAAACAACACTGTGGCCATTAAGCACTCTTATTATACCATCTCATAATGGTAATCTCATAATGGGTAAATGAGTATTGAGTAAATTTAGCACTGTGGAGCTTCAGGCGTGGTTGGAATCACTGAGGTGAAAAAGATGAGCTTTTGAGGAACATCCAGGATGGAACAAACCCAGAGCAATGTGGAGAACACTAGACAGAGATGGTACAGAGGAACAGGAAGACTCATGATATGTTTAGACCTTAGAGAATGCATATATAGATGGAGTGGATAGAAAAGAGGATTTGAGAAATAATAGGTAATGATGGTGAGATAGGTTATGATTGGGTGTGCAGGGACTTTGACTGCCAGGCTCCCAGGAGTAGGAATACTACCTACTCTGCAGTGAGCAGGCAGGGGTTGGTGGTAGCTAGTGGCAAGAGTGGTAATGGGAAGAGGCCTTTAAAGTCTGCATTTTTATTGACAATAGTCTGGAAAGAAGTTGAACTATAGCTGGAGTGTGATGGTATTGAGATCATGGCAAGAGCTTAGAGACAAGTATATGGATTTTCCTTAAGGGATTAAAGAACAGAACTGGAGACCTATAGGTTCAGTTATTTAGTACTATAAAAACAGTTTCTTCTAGAGCTGGGGTTGTAGCTCAGTGGTAGTGTGACTGCCTAGCACATGTGAGACACTGGGCTCAATCCTCCACACCACATAAAAATAAATAAAATAAAGGTATTGTGTCCATCTACAACTAAAAAAAAATTTTTAAAGTTTCTTCTAGATTTAGTTGTCCTAGAAATAGCTAAATTTGGGCTCATAACACAGATAAACACATTCCTACCTCTAAGATGAAACAAGCAGGATATAGCTGTTTACAGTCAAAGGTTTGTCTATATTTGAAAAAACAAAATTCCTGGCGTTCTGTAAAATTGTAAGTAGATAAGGAATCACATGAGGAAGGCTAAAAAGCATGATGGAGCCAGGGTAAAGCTGCTTGGTATCTACCGTGAAGCTACACTCACCAGGCAGACCACATAGATATATTTTTCACAGCGGCAGCAAGGCAAAGTAATAGTTTTCTTTTTGACAGTCTGTTAAATGCATATTTCTTTTCCAACTGTTTTTCCCCCACAGGACTTATGTGGCCATTAGAACATGTTACATGCAATTCTTTCACACAACATAAAATTGATGTTTGTTTTGTTAATTGAATAGTAGGCAGGGGATCAAATCAAATATGTGCAAAGAAGAACCAACACATCCTTTCTTTTCTTATCCATTCAGTTTTGTAATGTTTGCTCATTAATTCTCCTTCATGTATTTGTGGAAGATAAGATGTAGAGACCTTGAGGGTTTCTTATAACTCTGCAAGTAGCATTTAGTTATATAACTACAAATCATGTGTATATGAAATTGCTGAGAGTAAGGAAATATGGTATTAGGTTACAAAATGAATAGATAAGACAGCATTTGCTGGACATGGTGGTGCATGTCTGTAATCATAGCAACTTACAAGGCTGAGGCAAGAGGATTGCAAGTTTGAGGCCAGCCTTGGCAACTTAGCAAGTTCCCGTCTCAAAACTAAAACAACAAAAACAAAACAAAACAAAAAAAACCAACAAAGGTCTGGGGATATAGTTCAGTGGTAAAGTGTCCCTGGGTTTCATCCCCAATATCAAAAGAAAAGAGGGGAAAGGATTTAATGGGGGAATATGGAGTAAAGGATGGAGCCCAAAAGAGTGGCATTTGGAACAGGGGAATGGGGAGTCTCTTGCTGAGATAGAATTTGCAAGATTGAAGAACTAGCCCAGGCAGGATTGGTGGGACAGAGGGAAGGATGTTTCTGTTGTGAAGAAAGATTCCAGGAAGGTTCCAGGTGAATGTTATGTGGTGTTGGAATGGCAGTGGTGCAGAGAATAAGCAGTAAGGAGACAGTCCGGAGGTGACAGACAGTCTTAGGTGCTCAAGACTCCTTATTCCACCTCGTTCTTCTGAAATCACAGGTGAAAATTGTTTACAGTTGATAGACTGTCATCTGAAAACATTAAAAAACTGAACCAACAGATAACAAAGGAAAGGGTATTTCAGTTCCTTGCCGCAAATAAAGAATTTTTCCCACTACCTGGTGGGTGAATGGGCAGCCCTCTGTGCATACCTCACAGGACAGGGGAAAATTCTCTAGAGAAAAACACATTCCACTGCTCTTGGTGCCTGCTCAGACTGACCCAGATCATACAACATACAACAGTTATGCAAGAAAGGGATCTCCATTGCATTTTCTAATGATAAAATACTCTAGGTAGCAATTTGAGTGGGAATGCAAAGATTTTACAATTCCTTTCTCATTGTGCTCCTCAAAATTGGGGAGATTTCCTGTTATAGGACTCGAGAAATTGTAGATGGCTTACATCAGGAGGGCTTCAAGAAATCAGGCCTCTCCAGTGTCAGGAGTTAACTTTTTTTTTAAAAAAAAGTGTAGGGTTGGGGTTATAGCACACTAAGCATATGCAAGGGCCTTGGGTTCAATCCCCAGCACCAAAAAACAACAAAAAAAATATAAAATAAAGTTTAGTGATCACACAAATTAATTATTTTGTGGGGAGACAGTCAGGTTTATACATTTCAGGAATGCCTAGCCTGGGGCTTGATGTATAGACAACTAGAGCTCAATGGGGGTGAGTTGATTCTGAGCTACTTTTTTCTATGAAATATGGAAATACACTCAATTTCTGGTGAATATTTTTCAGCATTGGAAGGGCAACTCAAACCATTAAAACTGGGCATCTGGTCTAACCTTCGGAATGTTATGTAGGGCTCCCACATCTATGTTCCTAAACTTTTTCACCACAGAAGACAACTTTGAAAAATTTCCCCATATGTTTTGAAGACTTGCCTACCAGACACACAGCACTTACAAATTTCTTAATTTGTCTTAATCAAATAAAATTGTTTCTGACAAGAAAAGGTTCCATTAAACACAAGATAATAATATATTCAGTATTCTAGACATTACTAAACATTTTATCCTTAATATGTTGTTCATTCCACACAATAATCCTACACTATTATTAACTTTTGTTTTGCAAATAAAGAAACTGAGGCATAAAGAAGTTAAACACACTTCCCTCTTACTCTATCCATTCTAACATTTGAACTCCAGTTAACTAGTTACCATGAATGGTAGTATTTTTTTTTTGGAACCAGGTATTGAACTCAGGGGCACTGGGCCACTGAGCCACATCCCCAGCCATATTTTGTATTAGAGACAGGGTCTCACTGAGTTGCTTAGTACCTTGCCCTTGCTGAGGCTGGCTTTGAACTCACGATCCTCCTGCCTCAGCCTCCCAAGCTGCTGGGATTACAGGCATGTGCCACCGCGCCCGGCGGTAGCATAATTTTAATAATCTCACTCGCAGGCATTTACCCTAGAAAAATGTAAACTTATGTGTACATAAACACTTGCATGTGAATTTTTATAAAACCTTAAAATCATCCAAAACTGGAAACAACTCAAATGTCCTTCAACTGTGAATGATTAAACAAACTCTGATACATCCCTACAGTGGAATACTATAATAACTTAGATGATGTGAACTCTCAAATGCATTATTCTGACTGAAAAAACAAGACTCAAAAGATTACATACAGTTTGACTCCATTTATGTGATATTCTCAAAGTGACAAAACTGATAGTGATGGAGCACAAACCATTACCTGCCAGGGGTTGAAGTGGGAAGAGACTGTGACTAAAAAATTAGCACAAGCTTGGCATGGTGGTGCATGCCTGTAATCACAGTAGCTGGGGATGCTGAGGCTGTAAGATCACAAATTAAAAGCCAGCCTCAGCAACGAGGCCCTAAGAAACTCATTGAGACCCTGTCTCCAAATAAAATATAAAAAAGGACTGGGGATATGGCTCAGGGGTTAAGTGCCCCTGGGTTCAATCTCTGGTACCAAAAAACAAAACAAACAACAACAACAAAAACTAGCACAAAGCAGTTTTTGGGGAGTAATGGACTGTTTGTCCATTGATTGTAGTGATGGCTACACTGATCTGTTTATGTGTTAAAGAACAGAACCAGGGCTGGGGTTGTGGCTCAGTGTTACAGTGCTTGCCTGGCATGTATGAGGCACTGGGTTTGATCTTCAGCACCACATAAAAATAAATAAATAAATAAAATGAAGGTATTGTGTCCATCTACAACTGAAAAAAATATTTTTTTAAAAAGAGCATGGAACCAAAAAAATCCATTTTACTGTATATTTTTTAAAAAGTCAATAGGTCATTTTCAGCTGGGCGTGGTGGCGCACGCCTGCAATCCAAGCGTTGGGAGGCTGAATCAGGAGGACCGCGAGTTCAAAGCCAGCCTCAGCAACTTAGCGAGGCCCTAAGCAACTCGGTGAGACCCTGTCTCTAAATAAAATACAAAATAGGACTGGGGATGTGACTCAGAGGCTGAGTGTCCCTGAGTTCAATCCCTGGTTCAAAAAAAAATTTAAAAAAAATTTTAAAAAATAGGTCATTTTCTTTTAAGTCAATATTAACTTCCACATTTACTATGTATATTTACTATAACAATTCTACCTATCATTAACAATAGAATATTAAATTAAAATAGTTAGACTATATGGGGAAGAAAACATTATTAGACTACATGATCCAAACTAAATGTTGAGTCATCTCTTTAAATAAACATTCCCTAAAAGTTAAATAAATCTGGATGTTTATTTCCTTAAAATTTTTTTTACTAAATTGTTAGATGGCATGATATTTCATATAGAAATTTGTATAGTAAAACACACATAAGTACAAAATTAACCCTAGGAAGGAGTATGTGAAAGAATGAGTATGTTAAGAACAGCCACAGCTCTTACTATAATTTTTGAAGTTTTACTAGAATGCATTCATGTATTACTAGTATAATTTAAAATAGAATTGTTAAAAAGATTTTAAAATCCTTATAGATTAAAATGGTGATATTTTGCAAGTTGTAACATCCTTCCCTCCACAGGCCTTCCATTGTCCTTGGAAATCTTAGTTACTCTACTTACCAGGTCAGGCTTGTATTCTACTCAAACCTAATGTCTTGCTCATAGGGGGCATTCAACCAATGTTTGCTGAACTGTATTGTACCTGGCAATGTGGAGAAAAATGACAAATGATCACTAACAAAATTTATAATCTAGAAAGACTAAATCATGCTCTAATTTTGAATGAGGCAATTACTAAGTGCTAATGACATGCTCAATAACTACAAAGGCAGACACAGAATTTTGGAAGGCAAGACAAACATAACATAATGCCAGTGGTATGGAGGGTTGAAAGCCTAAAATTGGTAGAACCCAATCCAAAATCAATTATTACTGGCTCCCTAAGTCACAAAATCACAAAATTCAATGGGGAAAGAAAAAGAGAAAAAGGGAAAAAAACTAATCTGTATTGAGTGTCTATGTGTCATACACTACATTAAACAGTTACGTAGTTGAAAACTTTAGGACTCAGGTTTCAGCTAAAACATGTAAAGCCCTGGAAAGCCAACATTTCCTCCCTTACAAAAAGAAAGAAGCTAGACAAACTAAAAGCCAACTCCTTGGAACTATCAGTCAACTAAGGTCACAGAACAAACCACTATCCTGGTATCTGGAGAGACAGGGGCCTGAAGGGAGACAGATTCGAGCATACAAGCCTTACTGTAAAGATTAAATTAGAAATTCTGACAAATTACTAGAGGCTAGAGTGTGAAGCTCCTGAGTTCCACATAGGGAAGTTTCCAACCTCTAATGAGCTTTTCCTACAGGAATCATGCCAAGCTCTCACAGTAAGGATCAGGGAAAAATCTTAGAGAAAGCTCTCATGGTAGTATTGGCTGACTGAGGAAAACAGCACCCACTGAGAAATCCACTAAACCCCTTTTTCTTTATCTCTGGCACAGAATGAAAGGCTTAATCCTCAGGGGAAGAACTTAAGACCCATATCTTAAGAACACTGGTGAATACCCACTGCAGCTGGGGAAAAGAAACCAGGGGAAAAAGAAAAAGAAGCTTCACCCCGAAGGAGGAATAGGAAATCTTGTAAGACCAAAATTTTGCCTAAGTCTCAGGCTTAATCAGATCATCAGAGAACTCCCTCCTCTCCAACCAACCACCACCTGGCAAAGCAGCTACCTGGATAGGAACAGTAGAATATGACTGGGAGAGTTGTATAAGACAGTTCTTAGGATGCAGCACAAAGGAAAAACCAAAAGCCAAGCAAGAGTCAAAATGAAGATCACTAGAGGAATTGGAAATATCTAGTGCCCGTAGCAAAAATAAACATTGATAAAAGGCCAATTTCTGACTAAATAAACACAAATCTCCACACTAAAGGAACCCATGTTTTTCTCCAAACATACTGAACATTTACCTCAGCATCTCCTGCCCATATTTAGCTTTTATAGCAGGTTTATGAGGCATAATAAAAGGCAAGAAAATACTCCAAGTGACAAAGCAATCTTCATTTACAAACTCAGCATGATGAAGATGCTTGGGACTACTGGAAATGAAATTTAAAAGAATTATGTTTTATATGTTAAAAACATTAATGGAAAAAGTGAAGCCGGGTGCGGTGGTGCACATCTGTAATCCCAGCAACTTAGGAGGCTAAGACAGAAGGATACTAAGTTCAAGGCCAGTCTCAGCAACTTAGTGAGACCCAAAGCAAATTAGTGAGACACTATCTTAAAATAAAAAATAAAAAGCCTGGGGATGTGGCCCTGCGTTCAAATCTCTGATCACCCCTGTCCAAAATAGAATGATATGTTAAGATCAGACAGATAATTTCAACCAAGAAATGGAATCTATAACAAAGATCAAACGTAAATACTAGAAATAAAACATAGAGCTAAAAATGGGCTCAACTATAGTCTTGGTGCAGTCAAGAAAAATGAGTGAGCTAGAATATCCTGTTTATTGATCAGGTCAATCAAAATTTAAAAAAAAGCAACAAGGGTGAACAAATAAAACACAGCATTGAAGAACTGTGGGACAATAACAAACCTGTAACTGGAATCCTAGAAGGAGGAAAAAAAAACAGGACAGGAGAATTATTGGAGAAAATAATGGCTGAGAACTTTGCAGACAGACAACAAACCAGAGGTTCAAGAAGTTCAGAGTGTGCCAGGCAGGATAAATATGAAAAAAGTTTTTAAGTCCACACCTAGGTATATCATATTCAAGTTGCTGAAAAATCAAATACAAAGAGAAATTCTTAAAGGTAGAGGAAAAAAAGACACATTAGCTATAGAGGAACAAGGATTAAGAATTGTAGCAGACTTCCCATCAGAAACCATGCAATAGTGGAGCAACATGTTCAAAGGGGAAAAAACTGTCAACTTAGAATTCTATATCCTACAAAATGTCCTCCAAAGTGAAGGAAAAATGAAAACTTTCTCATACAAACATAAACACGATTTATTGCCATCAGACCTGCTCTAAAAGAAATACTGATAGAAGTTCATCAGGCAAGGTGGGAAACTGGCAAGAACAAAATTAATGAGCACTGGAAAAAGAATAAATGAAGGTAGAATATTTTATTTTAAAAAATATTAGAAAAGCCAATTTTCCATACAATCATTAAAGGACCATCTTGCAAGCATGCCTTCCAAAGATAGCAGCCTCAAACCTAACCTGCTAGGTTAACTGTTTTCGGCACCAAACCAAAACAAAACACAACAAAAACCCTCTACACTCAACATTATACTTAATGATGAAAGATGGAAGGCTTTCAAGGAATGGAACAAGTTAAGTGGTTCTCTCTCGCTACTATAATTCTAAAAAAGAAAAAGAAAGCCAGAGTACTCATATTACCTGATTTAAAGACTATAAAGCTACAGTAATCAAGAGAGTATTTAGGGCTTGGGGTAGAGTTCAGTAATAAAGTACTTGCCTAGCACATACAAAGCCCAGAGTTCAATCCCCAGCAATGCCAAAATACAAAACAAAAACAAAAATCAGAAGTACATCTCCATGAGGCATTTCTAGGGGGGAAATCTGGATATAATACTTTTGTGCTGGAATAACTCTGACCGGATCAATTTGGGAAGGAGTCCATGCAAATTCACATTGCCATCACCATATGTTATTAAAAAAACATTTAGCTGGGCATGGTGGTGCATGACTGTAATTCTAGCAGCTCAGGAGGCTGAGGAAGGAGGATTTCAAGTTCAAAGCTAGCCTCGGCAATTTATCAAGGCCCTAAGCAACTTAGTGAGAACCTGCCTCAAAATAAAAAATAAAAAGGGTTATGGCTCAGTGGTTAAGCACCCCTGGAATCAATCCCTAGTACCAAACAACAATAACAACAAAGCCGTTTAGCCAGACACAGTGGTGCATGCCTATAACCCAGTGGCTTGGGAGGCTAAGGTAGGAGGATAACAAGTTCAAAGTCAGTCTCAGCAACTTAGTGAGGCCCTAAGCAACTAAAAGCAATAAAAAAAGGGCTGGGGATGTGGCTCAGTGGTTGAGTGCCTCTGGGTTCAATCTCAGGGATCAAAAAATATTAATTTTTCAAATAGGGAAATACAGTCACATAGCTTAAAACTCAAAACGTAAGCACAAAAGCTTATGCACCATCCGCCCCGCTGGCCATGCATACCCCAAAACATCAGTGTCTTGAATGTCCTTCCAGAAAAAAAATTTGTCTCTATATTTAAAAATGTATATATTATTGCCCTCATTCTCTATCTATTTCACATAAATGGCAGTATACAATACATACTATTCTGTTTCTTGCTTTTTCTCACTCTGTACTCCAAATCATGCAATATCAGTGTAATACTCCATTGGGGTACTACAAGCAACATTGCTATTATAAGCAATACTTCAATTAATATGGAATTATCTGTTGAATAAATTCCTAGAGATATCTGCTGGGTCAAGTGATATTTGTGTTTATAAATTTTGATGGCTTTTTCCAAGTCACTGACTTTTAAAATGTCAGGGATTTTTCATATTTAATTTTTATCCTAGGAGGAAATAAGAAAATCTAAGATTCTGTCACCAGGTAATTTTCTGGAAGAATGTACACCTCTAAGTTGTACAAAATGAGCCTTGTACTCAACTTTCCTACATGTCCTTTGTAGGATTCAATTGCATCTTTATGTAATACATTTCAGGCCTCCAGCTGTTGGAAAGTCTATGTTAGTTATGTGAAGAATGTTACCTCTGAGATCTTCATGAGCAAAGGTCAAAAGCTGATGCCCCAAATTGGTGGTTCCTGGCCACTCACTTCACAGTACAATGCTGGATTCTTCACTGCAACCATAAGAAGATTTTAAAATCTTGACCAAATAAAACATATCTAACAGAGAATCCTTTGTCATTACTACAATGCCCAAAGAATTGGATAAAAATTCTTAAACATGTAAAGGTTTCAAGGAGAGTTTGCAAATGTTATCTCTCATCTCTTAGGTGGTAGTTGATTTCCAAATTGTAACTTTTTGTTTAACTACAAAATCTAGTAGATAGTCTATTACACTAGGATTTTTGTGATAAAGGTTGAACGGGGGTTGAGGAAAACCAAAGGCTCCTTTGATAATAGCTATACAAGATTAGTGAGCAGTTTAGTCACTCATGAGAATATTTATGTTCAGTACCACACTGTCAAAAAACAAAAACAAGAAAAGCACAGTCTCCCTTTGGCATTCTCCTAGAAAAACTATCATTCTATTTCACACTTGGTAGAAGAGAAGGTGTTACTAATGGCACAATCATAATACTTAGTCGCCAGAAACCACTACATTCAGAAATGAGTATTTAACAAGATTTATCGTAAGTTGAGAATTAACATTATTAATTATTATTCATTACTGCAATACTGGTTCCAGGTTTTTATGTACCTTCTTGTATCCATACCTTAGAATGGTTCCCTCCTGCAATGACTCTAGGCTTGGCCAGGGAAGCACTTGTGTGCTTTAGCTGATGGAACAATGGCAAATGTGACAAAAGCAGACACTTGAAAAGTACTTGTGCACTGGTACTTGCTCTCACTTGCTACTCTTTTGAGACGAGCAATGTTAACAAGCCAGCTAGAGGAGACCACATGGAGCAGAGATAAGTAATTCCAGGTTAGGAACTTCTACCTAGACCAACCAGCCTTCCAGTCATCATATGTGTGAGCAAAGCCATCCTAGATCATCTAGCCACCAACTAACCACCCTCTTCCCCTAAAAAGCTAACCAACACAGACTACTTAAATTTGTTTGCTGTCCCAAAGTAAAAGGAATTTTAAAAGGCTCAGTGGTAAAGCACCCCTGGGTTCAATTCCTGGTACCAAAAAAAAGGAAATATGTTTGTGGCTCAGTACATATGGCAAGGGAAACAGAACACTGGTTTTCCTGCTGTGAAGTCTACTCTATACCTAAGAAATAGTTTCAAACATAAAAACCTCTAGTGTGTGGGATGGATGCAATCCCAGTGACTCAGGAGGAGATGGGAAAATTGCAAGTTCAAGGCCAGCCTAACAACCTTGCAAGAACCTGTCTCAAAATAAAAAATAAAAATAAAAAGGACTGGGGATTTAGCTCAGTGGTAAAGCACCTCTGGGTTCAATCTCCAGTACCACAAAAACAAAACAAACAAAAAAACTCCAGTACCTGGATGAGAATAAATAAATATGTAAGTATTGAAAAACTGCTTAAGTCTTCCCAGATTCTCACAAATGTGCTGTCTGCCATCACAGATGGCACACATACAAAAAACAAAAAAACATGACAAATTTCCATTTAGTCACTGAAGTATCTTTATCATGATATATTTAAACCAAAGTCTTATACTTGACAGTTATTTCTAACATTGAACAACTCAGGTTTCCAGGAATTCCTTTTTCTCCCAATTCCATTTTTTTTACCCATTTGACAGGGCTTAGCAAAAGCTGAAAGAATCCCTTAATGTAGCCTAAAAAGCACCTGATATATGAGCCTCTTTCTAGAAGCATTCAGAAAGACCAGCTTCTCCCAGCATTGTAGCAATTTTTTTTAAAGCCATGTTCATAGTGGACAGTAAAAAAAAATTTAAGCTGAGTGTGTTGGTGCATGCCTGGAATCCCAGAGACTTGGGAGGCTGAAGAAGGAAGATCACAAGTTGGAAGCCAAACTCAGCAACTTAGTGAGACCCTGCCTCAAAACTTAAAAATAGCTGGGTGCGGTGGTGTAGGCCTGTAATCCCAACCACTTGGGAGGCCGAGGCAGGAGAATCGCAAGTTCAAAGCCAGCCTCAGCAACTTAGTGAGGCCCTAAGCAATTCAGTGAGATCCTGTCTCTAAATAAAATACAAAATAGGGCTGGGGATGTGGCTCAGTGGCTGAGTGTCCCTGAGTTCAATCCCCAGTTCAAAAAAAAATTAAAATACAAAAGGGCTGGGGATTTAGCTTAGTGGTAAAGCACCTCTGGTTTAAATCCCTTGTATTAAAAACACATAAACCAAAAAAAAAACAAAAAAAAAACAACTTCTTACAACCTACACATTTGGACCAGAAACTTTGCCTCCACTGGATCACAAGATATGTTTAGGCCACACTACATGCTTTTATATGGATTGAACACACACACACAATCATGTGAATTAAAAAGTGAAAAACACCTTCAGCAGCCTCCCATTGTCCTTGGAATAAAACAAGCTTCTTAATGAGGTCCCATAAGGCCCTGTCAATCTTCCCTGGCCTACCTCATCTCTTTCTCCAGATTCTAGCCAAACCTCTGTAGATAATTTCCACATCTCTTTCCCACCTCAGTGTCCTCATAGTACCTGCTGTTCCCTTTGCCTAGCAATTCATTCTCTCTACCTTTTACCTCGCTTATTCCTGCTCATTCTGGACGCTCCAAGGGAACCTTGTTGGTCTCCCTCACAGAGGAATTCTACCTCTTTCTTGCAGTGTGACCTTGGGCAATTTACCTCTCCTTCACCTTTCTAAGCCTCAAACCTCAGTGACATAACTGAGGTTTAGCATAAAGGAAATGGTTAACAAATCATTGCTGCTGCTTTTATTACCCCATACAATAATCTCCATATCACCTAGTACAAATAGCAATTAAACATTTATTTGTTGAAAAAACAGAAACATCCTCTCGGATTGTACCTTAAAACCCAATATTTTTCATGCTATTTTCCCCACATACTGCATTTTTGTAACGAAAGATGAAATGAATGTTTGTGGAGCAACTATTACCTCAATTAATTCCCACTACCACCTTCAGAGATGTGGTTGAGCAGATGAAGAAATTAAGGCAAAGTTAAATAACTCGTCAAGATCAAAGGGTAGAACAAGAATTTGAATCTAAGTTGGCCTGAGGCCACAGCCTGCGATGGATGTATGACACCAAAGACTTCCAAAACCCATGAACCTCATCTAAAAGCAGCAGGTCTCAGAGAAGACATGTCTTCATATTCATGTCCATTCAAATGACTCCCAGATATCTACTTTTTAGATCCTTAACCAGGCCGGTGTTCCCAGTAGCCTTAAGAACCCCTTCAGTAGAGCAATCCTGCCCCTAAGAGAAGATTCCTTACTTTCTTTCCCCTGGACATTGAGTTCTTAAGGAGATGAATATCTTTCACCTCTTATATCCCTAGCAAATAGAAGGCACCCAATACATGTTTGCTGAATGAATTAAATTAAACTGTTAGAGAATATGTTATGATTGCAAAGTTGGGGACTAAATTTTCTAACAATATTAAAATTTGGCACAGTTATGAAGAAACTTGACAAGAATGGTGAGAAAGGGGGGGTTAATCTTAACCACTTTTACAATTGATAATGATTTCTTTATCAAGCACCAGAGATTCCACATGATGTGTACAAATATATACTTCATAGCTATAAGTATTCTACCTCTGGGGCCCTGCCCCAACACTATTCTGCTATACCTGGTGACATCTGAGACACTTCATGATAGGATGGCCTTGACAAGTACCAATCTCTTAATGGTTACTCTAAAATGATTTGGAAAAAAAAAACAGAGCGAATGACAAAGCAAATGAAATCAACTGCTGATAACTGGTGACCTTGGGTAAAGGGAATACAGTTGAGTTTTTTGTACCAATCTTGCAACATTTTTATAATTATAATGTTTTATCAAAATTGTTTTTAAAATCTAAAAAAGGATAATATTAATAAAATTCCCAGGAAATTCCACCACACAAGGCCCAGTGTATTGGCCATGCTGGTACCACATTCTCTTATTAACTGTTTCAAAAACACATTCCAAGCTCAGGTTTCCTTGCCTATCAGGCAGTAACAAGAGAAAGGAACTCTTTGGGTAGCAGGGCATAGCCATGGCTTCTGGGTTGGAACAGAGATTAAATTATTTGCTGATTTCAAGTATTCATGAACTCACCGGTGTCTCCTATTGGTCCAACCCCAATAAAATTCCCCACACCAGGCCTATTTCTTTCTTCAGGGCATACTAGAACCCCCACCACCATCACCCCAAGACCCTCAGGAGCCTCTCATCATACTCAGAGGGACAGCCCTCTGAATTCTTACCTTCCATTTCCCAAGCCTAGCTAAGGGATCAGGCATGTTTTTCCCAGGACCCTTCTTTCTTGCCTAACATAAGCACAGAGATAATGGTAAGAGCTTTGCTGTTATTGTCTGTGGAAAGACCTATAAAGAGGAAGCAAAAATAACCATGGGGAATTCACAAAGATTGCAGAAAACAGAAAACTCAAAGTAGTCTTACTAGTTCTATAATGACCACTTGATAGCAACACATTTTTTTGTGTGGGTACCATTGAACTCAGGGGCACTCAACCACTAAGTCACATCCCCAGCCCTATTTTGTATTTTATTTAGAGTCAGGGTCTCACTGAGTTCCTTAGTGCCTTGCTGAGGCTGGCTTTGAACTCGCGATCCTCCTGCCTCAGCCTCCTGAGCTGTTGGGATTATACGCATGCACCCCTGCGCCCAGCTGATAACAACATCTTATTTATCACTTCTAACCACTCAAGCCAGATCCTTCCCAACCAGAATGCTTTCTTTAGCTTTCTCAGACATTGTAATTGGAACCAACACAAACTTGTGAGACATTCCAGTGTCCCAATTTCAGGAGAGTTCCAGGAACAGGGATGAACCTCAATAAGAGATTATTGCCTAGCATGCATTGGGCCCTGGGTTCAATTCCCAGCACCACAAAAAGAAAAGAATTTGCCAGGACAGTGCCAGATGTGCATCACCAAACACCCACCTCTCACCTACAAAGTAATGTAAATAAAGTTCATAGCAAATTATCCCCCAATGAAAGGGTTTTTTTCCTTTATTATTTTGCAGTGCTGGAGATCAAAACCAAGGCCTTGTGTACACTAGCAAGTGCTCTATCACTGAGATACACTGCCAGGACAAGATTTTCTTAATGTAAGATAGCATGTGACTTTTATCTTCCTTAGCTCCTGTGCTGTATGAGCTCCATGAGGGGGTAGATACATTATGCACCATGATAATATTTAACCTCATTTTTACTCTTTTTGCAGCCCTGATCAAGGCTTGTGAAAGAGTCCATGTCTTTACAAACACCTGATCCATGATGCTTCCCAACCCTTCCCCACAACAAAAGGCTTGCTTAGTTCCAGGGAGGACCTCAAAGTAATAAAGAAGAAATGGCTTTGTGTAGTTTAGGGGAGAAATGGGTTGTTACAATTGGTGGAACACAAGAGAAAAGACAAACCTTACTAAAGAGCTGGGTGTGTAATGCCTGTAATCCCAGTGGGTGAGGAGGCTGAGGCAGGAGGATCACAACTTCAAAACCAACCTCAGCAACTTAGTGAGGCCCTAAGCAACTCAGTGAGACTCTCAAAATAAAAAATAAAAAGGGTCTCACTAAGTTGCTAAGCCTGGCCTCAAACTTGCGATCCTTCCGTCTCAGCCTCCCCAGTCGCTGGGGTTACAGGGCAGGCGCCACCTATCCTGGCCAGAATTCACTTTATATGAAAGAGAAAATGGTATGTAATGGAGGTAGATACTCTTAGGCTAAACAAGAAAAAGAAAAATCTATTTTCATTTATCCAGAGTAATCAATCACACGATGCTATAAAAGCATGAAAACTACACTACTTGAAGGTTAGGAAGGCTGGGACCCACACTCCCAGTGTCTACAGATGTTATGAAAATGTTAAACTAAATAAAAATACAATGCCTTTGTTCGGCGACTCCGTTCTCATCGGCCCCCCATCCCCCAACCCCCAGGCAGATGAGAAGAGGCTGCAGGGAAGGTATTTAAGAGGTGAAATACTCTGGGAAAGTGGATTCTGGTTTGCTTAAACTAAGCGACAATGTTGTGCAACCAGTTTTTCCCTAAATTTTTCCCCCCTGCTTTCCGAGTTTAGAGTGAAGCAGTTATCTTTATCAAACTGAATACAGGGAATGAGGTCGCCTTTCCCTCCAGGCCATTTGGAATCACTGTCAACACGGTTTTGATTTTTTATACAATCAGACCGTGAAGGGGAGGGGGGGCGGGGATCTCATTCTCAGCTTCACAGATATACGTATTTCACAGAAGGGGGAAAAATTAAAAACCTCGAGCACATCTTGAGGCCACCGATTTCCTGGCAACCCAGAAAGCCAAAGGAGCGGCCAAACAAGTTTTTTTGGACAAATACCTAGGAGCTACATACGTCCAGAGCTGCACGGCGATATAAACTTTTAAACATGCCTCCACATACCATCACTACGGTCACTTACTAGATATCCCGCCCCACTTTGCTCCTTAAATATTAAACACAGGTTGCCCTGTGCAATTTAAATCCAGACTTAACTGAAGCAATGGCTCTGTTCTGAAAAGTGGGAGAAAAAGATTGGCGGAGAAAGAAAAGAATAGAAGTAGGGTCCCTACAGCAGAGGGAATAAAACAAACTCGAGAAACTGGGAAAAAAGTTAATAACTCTGCCTTACCCGGTGGTGGGAAAATTTCCCGGTAACTTGCAAAGCCCTTACAATTGATTTTCCCACCCCCGGGACCGCTGCGCGCTCGGCAGCTGCGGACTCGCAGCGTCCGAACAATGACTGGAGAAGGGAAAGTTCGCCGGCCGGGGGGCGCCCCGGCTCCCACTCGGTTGGCACCCAAGCTCCCCGAGGTGCCTCGCTGCTCCCCGCACCTTCGGTCTTTCCCTCTCCATGCACTCGGTTCTTCCCGCCCCTCAGTGCTGAAATGGCCAGGGCGCGCCCTCGCTCCCTGGAGCATCCGACCCCAGGCGGCCGACAGAGCAAGCCCTCCCGCCACGAGTCTGCCCCCTTGAGCCCCAATACCATGCAGAGGACAGGGTGGGAGGGGGCGCCGAGAGGGGGCACCGGAGGGAACAGCCGCAACAGTTATGGCGCTCAATTCTTTCCCGGTGTAGCCGGGAGCTATAGCCAAGCTCGCGCGTCCGCCCCCGCCCCCAGCTCGGGCCACCAGGCACTGCCCTGACCAGTTAAGAGGCCACCAGGCACTTTACCTCAGCCCACACACGTTCTCGGCCCGAAAGCTCTGAGGACGCCGGAGGCGACCGCTATGTAAAGCCAGAGCGATCTGCAGCTCGGCGAGGCCGTGCCGGGACACTGAGGGAAGGGACACTGCGCTCCGCGCCGCCCGCTTCCCACTCCGCGAGGCCGCCACTCCTGCTGCCTAACCGGCGCGACGTCGCGCCCCCAACCTCGCTTGCGCCGCGTCTGGCCTGTGGCGCCTACCTTCGCGCAGCTTAATCGCGGATCCTTCCCGGCTCCACACGGGGGCCCCCTGCAATGTGCTGGGCTAGTCCGGCAGGGGTGGTAACCGCCCCCCTGACCGCCTGCTTTCTTCTTTTCCCTCCCTCGCACCTGCCCCCTAATCCCCTCCTCACCCCCGCCCTCCTGCCCGGCCGCCTGATCCGCCGGAGCCGCCCCCCGCGCTTCAGCTCCTGCCCTCGGCCCTAGCCCCTCGCCCGCCTGGCCCGTCAGGCCTCAGCCCTGGGCAGGCGGTTGGGCGGCGGCGGCAGCGGTGGCGGCGGCCGAGGCGGCGCGGAGCACTATTGTATTCCTGACACTGTGCGCTCCCACGCTCCGCCTCTTCCCTTTCCTTCCTCCCCCAACCACTCCCCGCCTGCCTCACCGCCGGCCGCGCTCGCAGTACCCGACTGGCTCCCCGCCGTCTGCCCGCCGCGCGCTCTTCTGGCGGGCTGGGCGCCCTCTCCGAGCCACCGGCTTTGACGCTCCGCCCACTTAGAACTCCCGCACCCGAGACGCTCTGCTCCAGGTGGGTTCCCCTCCCCTCCTGCTGGGCGCGCTGCGGCCCCTAGGAACCCCAGCCCCACTAGGCGCTAGAGAGGACCAGGTGGAGGCGTCTTGACTGTCTAAGCACAAACCAAGCTTTTCGTGGCCCCTTTCAACTCTAAAGTTCTATAAGTGGAACTCTTCATATATGAACTTGGCGACCACTATTGAGTTACATCGTTTATGCTTGAAGAACCTATAATAATAAAGCCAAGGTGGCTATTAACAATACTTTCATCCAGTTGCACGCACAAATGGTTTATGATGTTGTGTGGCTTTTTTCGGTGTCAAGTTGGTTAGCCTACGCACTCCCGGTTATTCACTCAAACACTAATCTGGGCGTTGGTGTGGCGGTGCTTTGGTGACTTCATAAAACTCCTAGTCAGTTGATTTAAAGGGAGATTATCCTGGATGATCTAGATGAGTCTGACTGAATCATTTGGAAAACCTTTAAATCAGGACTGAGGTTTCTGAGAATGTAAGAGAAATTTCGTCTACCATACCTTTGGTCTGTGCCCATTAGTTCCAGTCTCCTCTTGATCGTCCCTTCCTGACTACCTACCTTGCAGATTTTGTGTTTGCTTAGCCAGCATCACAATTGTGTAAGACAGTAGCTTCAAGTGAGTGAATAAATGAATGAGAAGTGTGTGTGTGTGTGTGTGATTTGTAACTGGTTCTGGTCCTTTGATTGAATACTGACTGATATAGATGTTTAGCAACAAATATTTTTTCGGGGTTGGAAATGTACCATATCCAATTATGATGAACTCATATAGTCATTTTCATTTACATTTCTAGGATAAACAATAATGTAGGTTCTTTTGTATTTTGGCTGTTTTCCATATTAAAGATGTAGTTTGATTACATAATAGAAACGTGAGTTCTAAAATATTCATAATCCTTCAGACTTACCTCCCTTTGTTATAGTTAATGTATTCTGAAATAATTATAATTAATTATTTGATGGGACTTGTAAAAAATATTAGACAGGTCCCATCTACCCATCACCCAGTTTCTGCCAATGGTAGTATCTTTTTTTAAAAAATCCCGTTTTTTATACCTTTATTTTATTTATTTTTATGTGGTGCTGGGAATCGAACCCAGAGCCTCACGCATGCTAGGCAAGGACTCTACCACTGAGCTACTACTGAACCCCCAATGGTAGTATCTTCCATGTATGAATTATCATACAATATCAAAATCAAGATATTGACATTAGTACAATCCACAGTTTATTCATATTTCACCCAATTTTACATGCACTCATTTCTGAATCTGTGTATATAGTTCTATGAAATTTTATCATGTGTAGATTCACATGATCACCACAATCAACTGTTCCTCTACCACGAAGCTTCTTCCTGGTATCCTTTATTGTCACACTCATCACTTTCTCCTAATCCCTGGCAACCTCTAACATGTTCACCATCTCTATAATTTTGTCATTTCAGGAATATTATATAAATGGAAGCATACTTTTTGAAATCTGCTTTTTTTCATTCAGCATAATTTCCTTGAGATTCACTTAAGATTTTGCATGTACTAATAGTTCATTCCTTTTTTATTGCTGAGTGGTATTCTATGGTATGGATGTACCACAGTATCATTGTTAACCCATAGAAGGATATTTGGGGCATTTCCAATTTTTGCCTATTATGAATAAAACTACTAGGAACATTCATCTAGAGCTTTTTGTGTAAACATAAGTTTTTATTTCCCTGTGACAAACACCCAAAAGTGCAACTGCTGGGTCAGATGATAAGTGTACATTTAGTGTTATATGGTTGGATAACAAATATATGTTTAGTGTTATAAGAAACTGCCAAACTTTTCCAGATTGGCTCTACCATTTTGTATTCCCACCAGCAATGTATAAGAGAGAAGTTTCTTCACATCTTTGTCAGCATTTGGTGTTGTCACTATATTTTTCTTTTAGCCATTCTGATAGATGTGTGGTGATAGCTCATTTGAAATAGCTTTTCCTTAATGCCTAATGATATCGAACATCTTTGCGTGTGCTTTTTTGCCATCTGTATATCCTCTTTGGTGAAATGTCTGCTCATATCTTTTGCCCATTTTCTAATTGGATTTTTTTTCTTACTGTTAAGTTTTGAGAATTCTTTATATTCTCATTACAAGTCCTCTGTCAGATATGTGATCTGAAAATGTTTTCCCAGTCTGGCAGCTGATCTTTTCATTTTCTTTTCTTCTTTATCCTGCCCCCCCCTTTTTTTGCATTGCTGCAGATCTACAAGGCCTCATGCATGCTAGGCAAGCACTCTACCACAGAGCCACATTCCCAGCCTCTTTTCATTTTATTTTTTAGTGATTTTTATTAGTACATTATAGTTACACAAAATAGTGGGGTTCATTTTGACATAATTATACACATGTGGAATATATTTTGCTCTACTTCAGTCCCTAGTACTTCCTCTTTCTTCCCTCCCCTCCTCCCTCCTCCTCTTCCCCTTCCTCTACTAGTCTTCCTTTTATTTATAGTTTTAAAAAATTCATCCTTTATAGACATACATAAAGGTGAAATTCACTGTGGCATATTCATATGTGTACATATCATCAATTTCATTCCATTCCTCCTCCCTTGTCCCTCCCCCTTCCCCCTCAGTCCCCTTCCTCTACTCCACCAATATTTTTTCTATTTTCCAGGGATTCTGTCATCCCTTTTCCCCCTTATTTTGGTGTAGCTTCTGCATATGAGAGAAAATATTAGACCTTTGACTTTAAGAATTTGGCTTATTTACTAATAAGAAATTTTGCAAACCAAAATTTTTAATTTGGGAGGAGTACTGGGGATTAAGGCCAGGGACACTTTACCACTGAGGTACATTACCAATCCTTTTTACCTTTAATTTTGAGGTAAGGTCTCACTAAGTAGCTTTAGGACCTCACTGAATTGCAGAGGCTGGCCTTAAACTTCTAATCTCCTACCTCAGCCTCTAGAATTGCTGAGATTACAGGCGTGTGCCACTGTGGTGGACCTAAAAATCTTGAATTTTGAAGACATCCAATGTATCAAGTTTTGCATTTATGTAATGTACTTTTGGGTGGGGGCTGGGGGTTGAACCCAGGGCTTTGTGCATTGGAGGCAAGTACTGTACTAGGGATTGAAGCATGGACACCTAACAACTGAGCGGCATCCCCAGTCTATTTGATTTTTTAAAATTAGAGACAGGGTCTTGCTAAGTTGCTGAGGCTGCCGTTCAGCTTGTGGTCCCCCTGCCTCAGTGTCCCAAGTTGCTGGGATTACAGGCATGTGCCACCACATCAAGCTTGTATTACACTTTTGATGTCATGTCCAAAAAATTTTCATCTAGTTCCAGGTGTTTCCTTCTAAAACTATTGTAGATTCAAGCCAGGTGCAGTGGCACATGCCTGTAATCCCAGTAATTTGGGCAGCTGAGGCAGGAGGATCACAAGTTTGAGGCCAGCCTCTGCAACTTAGCCAGGCCCTAAGCAACCTAGCTAGACCCTGTCTCAAAATAAAAATTTTAAAAAAGGGAAAGCTGGGCACAGTGGCACATCTCTGTTATCCCAGAGATTCAGGAGGCTGAGGCAGGAGGATCACCAAGTCTGAGTTCAGACTAAGTGATTTAGTGAGGTGCTAAGCAACTTAGTGAGACTGTCTCAAAATAAAAATTTTTAAAAATTTAAAAATAAAGGACTGGGAATGTAACTCAGTGGTAAAGTGCCCCAGGTTCAGTCCCTAGTAGCCCACACACATTAAAAAAAAGATTGAGGTTGAAATTCAGTGGTAAAGTGCCTCTGAGTTAAATCACCAGTACCTAAATATATAAATAAAATGATCGTAGTTTATTTTTAAAAAACTTTTTAGTTGTAGGTGGACACTTTAATTTTTATTTATTTTTATGTGGTGCTGAGGATTGAATCTAGCACCTCACACGTGCTAGGTGAGCACTCTACTGCTCAGCCATAACCCCAGCCCCATGATTGTAGTTTTATATTTTACATTTTAAGTTTGTGATTCCTTTGGAATTAGTTTTTGTTTAAGCCATGAACCTGAGATAGAGATTCATATTTTTGCCTGTAGACATTTGGTAGCTCAAACAAAATGACTTCTGAGGCAGGAGGATTGCAGGTTCCAGGCTAGACTTGGCAACTTAATGAGACCCTGTCTCAATATAAAAAATAGAAAGGGTTGGGGATGTCCCTCAATGGTAGAGCACCCCTGATTTGATCCCAAGTACCACAAAAATAAAATTCAATGGTTGTCTTTTTTCCATTGAATTGCTTTTACCCTTTTGTCAAAATTATTTTGACATATTTGTGTTGAGCTATTTGTGGGGCTATTTCTAGGCTCTCTATTCTGTTAATGTGTAGGTCTATCCTTCTGTGAATTCTACTTTTTGTTAAATATTTTTTAGATGTAGATGGACACAATACCTTTATTTTATTTATTTTTATGTAGTGCTAAGGATTGAACCCAGTGCCTCACACATGCTAGGCAAGTGCTCCACCACTGAGCTACAACTCCAGTCCCTGAATCCCACTCTTGATTGCTAGACCTATATAATAATCCTGAACATCAAGTAGAGTTCACTTTATTCTTTTTCAAAACTCTTTTAGCCATTCAAGGTAATTTTCCTTTCCAAGTAAATTTTTTTGGGGTGTTGGTACTATGTTTGCCTCATAAAATAAGTTGAGAGGAGGCCCTTGTCGGATATCTGGGAACTTGGATTTTAGGAGAATTCTCACTATTTCCAGACCTGATAAGAGTGGTTCAGTGTATATACTTTGTTTACACAAATATAGTTTATCCTGGGACTAAAACTCAAGTCTCCCAACTTCCAAGCTATGCAGGAAGAGTTAACATAGCTGGCCCGACTACTGTCTTTTGAAAGGCCTTTTCTCAAGATAGGTCTTTGGATGGCATCTGGAACTTGGATTTGGAGTAAGTTCCCATCATTTCCAGGACTGACAAGACTGTTATTGTGCCTAAACTGTTCATACAAACAACATGCTGAACACCTGCTTTCCTTCTGGGAGTCTGAAATTTGGTAAATGCTAGATAAAGGTTGCTTATATGATCAACTTCCAACAAATGCCTCAGAAACTGTTTCTAATGAGCTTCCCTGATAGACCACATTTCACATCACTGTCAGGCTGCCTGGCTGTAGGAATTAGTACATCCTGTGTAACTTTGGTGGGAGAGGATTCCTGGAAGCTTAAACCAGGTTTCCTCTGGACTTCACCCCATGTGTGTTTTCCCTCTGCTGATTTTGCTCTGTATTCTCTTACTGTAATAAATCATAGCCAGGAGTATAACTATGCTGAATTCTGTGAGTACTTGTAATGAATAATCAAGCTGGGAATGGTTTGGGGGACGCAAACACAGAAGTGTTCCTTCCTCTTTGGTATTCTAGAATAGATTGTATAAAATTGGTATTAATATTTTAAATGTTTGGTAGAATTCTTCTGTGAAATCACATGAGCCAGGGGCTTTCTTTTTTCAAGACCTTTTAAATGCCAAACCCAATTTCTTTAATAGTTATTGTACCATTCAGATGGTAAATATCATATTGATTGAGTTATGGTAGTTTATGATTTTCAAGGAGTCAATCCATTTCATCTCAGTTGTCACATACATGTGCATTTTCTTTTGTACTAGGAATTGAACCCAGCGGTGCTTAATTACTGAGCTACATCCCCAGCCCTTTTGATTTTTTATTTTGAGACAAGGTCTCACTGAGTTGCTTAGGGCCTCACTGAGTTGCTGAGACTGGCTTTGAACTTTTGATCCTCCTGCCTTGGCCTCCTGAGCTGCTGAGATTACAGGCCTGCACCACCATGCTTGGTTTATAGGGTTCTTTATAGAATTATTTTCCTTTCAATATGGCAGGATCTGTAGTAAGATTTCCTATCTCATTTGTGATATTAGTGACATTTTCTATTTTAGTGTTGCTATGTTTATCAGCTATATTGATCTTTTCAGAGAAACAACTTTTTTCTTCATCGATTTTATCTATTGTTTTCCTATTTTCAATTTCATTGATTTCTGCTCTTTATAGTTTCCTTCCTTCTTTTCATTTTGAGTTTATTTTGCTTTGTTTTCCCCAGTCTCTTAAGGTGGGAGCTTACCTGATTTTTTGAGACCCTACCTCTTTTCTGATGTAAGCATTTAGTGCTATAAATTCTCCTGCTAGCACAGTTACATTCCACAAATCTAATGTTGTTGGGGTTTTTTTGTTTCTTTGTTTTTGTGGTTTTATGGTACTGGAGATTGAACCCAGTGGCATTAACCACTGGGCAACACATCTACAGCCTTTTTTTTTTTTGTATTTTATTTAGAGACAGGGGCTCACTAGTTGCTTAGGGCCTTGCTGAGTTGATCAGGCTGGCTTTGAATTCCTTATCCTCCAGCTTTAGCCTCCAGAGCCTTTGGGATTACAGGTCTATGCCACCATGCCTGGCTGTATTTTTGCTTTCATTTAGTTCATTGTATTTTTTAAAAATTCCCTTGAGACTTTGTTTTTGACCTATGTAGTAATGAGAATTGTGTTGTCTCATTTTCAAGTGTTTGGAGATTTTCTTTGTTGACTTTATTATGGATTTCTAGTTTGGTTCCATTTTGGTCAGAGAATATATTCTGTGTGAATTCAATTCTTTTACATTTATTGAAGTTTGTTTTATGACCCAGAATATGGGATGCCTTGGTGAATGTTTCATGGGTATTTGAAAAGAATGTGAGTTATGCTACTGTTAGGTAGAGTGTCCTATAAATTAGATCCTGTTGCTTTATGGTGTTGTTGATTCTATCATCTTGCTGATTTTCTGTAATAGTTTTATTGCTGAGAGGAATATATTGAAGTCTCCAAATATAATTGTGAATCTGGAGCTGGGGTTGTGGCTCAGTGGTAGAGCGCTCACCTGGTATGTGTGAAGCCCTGGGTTCGATCCTCAGTACCACATAAAAAGAAAACAAAGGTATAATTTAAAATTTGTCTTTCTCTTTCAGTGCTATCATGTTTTATTTTTCCATTTGATACCAGGGATGGAACCCAGGGGCGCTTAACCACTTAGCTGCATTCCCAGTGGTTTTTAATTTTTATTTTGAGACAGGGTCTTACTAAGTTGCTTAGGATCTGGCTAAATTTCTGAGATTGGCTTTCAACTTGTGATCCTCCTGCCTCAACCTCCCAAGCCATGGAGATTACAGGCATGCACCACTGCACCCAGCCATTCTATCAGATTTTACTTCATGTATTTTGAAGCTCTGTTTATTGGTGTATACACATCTAAGATTTTATTTCTTATTGGTAATTGACCCAATTATCATTATATAACATCCTTCTTTGTCCCTGGTAATTTATTTTCCTCTAAGGTCTATTTTATCAGATTAGGCTGTATAGCTACTCTTTCTTTTAAAACATTGTGTGCCTGTGTTATTTGAAGATTTTCTCATAGATAATACATAGTGGGGTTTTAAAAATCTTTTTGTGAATTTTCTCTTTTTTAAAAAAATTTTTTAGTTGTTGATGGACCTTTATTTTATTTATTTATTTATTTATTTATTTATTTATTTATTTAGCTAGTTAGTTAGTTATATGTGGTGCTGAGGATCAAACCCACCACCTCACACATGTCAGACAAGTGCTCTACCACTGAACCACAACTCTAGCCCAGGTTTCTATCTTTTAAATAATTTATTTAGACTATCTAACCTGAACATAATTACTGATACTTCAGGGCTAACTCTGACATTTTATTTATTTGCTATCAGTTCCCTCTCCATCTCATTCCTGTTCTTCATTTTTTTTTTTCTCTTTTTGGAACTGGGGATTGAACTCAGGGGCACTCGGCCACTGAGCCACATCCCCAGCCCTATTTTGTATTTTATTTAGAGACAGGGTCTCACTGAGTTGCTTAGGGCCTCGCTAAGTTGCTGAGGCTGGCTTTGAACTCGCCATCCTCCTGCCTCAGCCTCCCGAGACGCTGGCGCCCGGCTCCTGTTCTTCTTTTCTTGCCCTACTCTGGGTTACTTGAATGTTTTTTAGAATTCCTTTTGACTTATTTAGTGTTTTTGAGTCCATCCCTTTGTACAGTTTTCTTGTTTTTTTTTGGCACTGGGGATTGAACTTGGGGACTTTACAACTGAGCGATATCTCTAGCCCTTTTTATTTTTTATTTTGAGATAGTGTCTCACTAAGTTGTAGAGGCTGGTTGGCCTGGAACATTTGATTCTCCTGCCTCGGCCTCCTGAGTAATGGGGATTATAGATGTGTGCCACTGCACTCAGCTAGTTTCCTTTAACATTTGTTCTCGGCATTGAAATATATGTATGTAACTAATCACACTCTACAATTACCAACATTTTACTACCTCTAGTAAAGTATAAAAATCTCATTTTCATTCATGTCCCTTTACCCTCCCACTTTTGAAATATATATATTTTTTTGTGGTGCTGGGGTTTGAACCCAGGGCCATGTGCTTGCGAGGCAAGCACTCTACCAACTGATATCCGCAGCCCAAAATATATTTTTTTATAGAAAGCATGGCTTTATTTTTATTTTTAAATTTTTTAGATGTTGACAGACCTTTATTTTATTCATTTATTTATATGTGGTGCTGAGAATCGAACCCAGTGCCTTACATATGCTAGGCAAGCGCTCTACCACTGAGCCACAACCCCAGCCCTGAAATATAATTTTTATATCTATTTCCCTATGTACATTGAATCCAACATCATATGGTATTATGATTTTTGCTTCAACAATTCAACGTGATTGAAAAAACTCACGAGGACTAGGGTAGTGTATTATATTTATCTTGATTTTTACATATTTCATTGTTTTCCTTCCTTTAAAAAGTTCCAAGCTATCTTCTGGTATAATTTCCTTTTTGTTTAGAGAACTTCTGTTGGCCATTCATTAATGGTACATCTGCTAGTGAAATTTTTATAAATTTCCTGTCATCTGAGAATATCTTTATTTCTCCCTTCATTCCTTAAGGATATTTTTTCCAGAACTTTTTCTGTTAGTTTTTTTAGCTATACATGACAGTAGAGTGTATTTTGACATGTCACACATACACAGAGTGTAACTTCTCATTCTTGTGGTTGTGTATAATGTGGAGTTTCACTGGTTGTATATTCATATATAAACATAGGAAAGTTATATCCAATTCATTCTACTGTCTTCTCCACTCCCATACCCTGCTTCCCACCATTCCCCCCCAGTCCAAGTCGTTGAAATCCCCCCCCATTGTGAGTCAGCATCTGCATATCAGAGAAAACATTTGGCTCTTGTTTTTTGGGAGTTGGCTTATTTCACTTAGCATGATAGTCTCCAGTTCCATCCATTTGCTGGCAAATGCCATGATTTCATTTCTGAAGGATTTTTTCACTGAACATGGAAATTATAGTTGACAGTTCATTTGTTTCATCATTTGATAAATGCACCACTTCCTTCTGGTCTTTTTGGTTTTAGATGAGAAATCTGCTATCATTTAAATCAGTGTTCCTCTATAGGTAATGCATGTTTTTCTCTCTAGCTACTTTCGAGATTTTTTTCTTTATCTTTAATTTACAGAAGTTGGTTATGATGTGTCTTGGTGTAGATATTTTTGGGTTTTCCTGGCCTACTTTTGTGGGCTACAGTACCAATGACAATTCAGTTTTTAGGACTCTGGCAGTGCTATTCTGGTCTGCTTTGTTTGTGTTACTCAGAAGCTGCCTTGAAAACCTGAGTGGTATGCCACACTGCAGTTGTCAGACCTGCTGGCATGGTGATCTAGTAAGTTTCACATTTGGGTCAGACAGGTGTCCTTCCAAGACTTCCCAGGCAGATTTAAAGAATCCTTTTCTATGGCTCTCTGCTCCCTGAGATCCTTCCCTCCCTCTAATTGGGAGGGTGAGGGGCACCAGCTGCCGCTGGCAGACAGGGTGAAAGTCCAGACTCTTCACAGCCTCCGCTGGCATGGCAACAGCGGCGGGGAGCGGGAGCACCTGTCTGCATCTTCTGCTGATGCCGGGTGGGAGGGGAGTGGCAGATGTCCAGACTCCCCACGAGCTCTCTGCTGACACCACTGGCGAGACAGGAAAGTGCCTCCCCGGCTGTATGCCATGTGGTGGGGGTCTGGAGAATAGATCCTCCCTTGGTTCTCTGATGGTGCCAGCGGGAAATGGAAAGTGCCTCCTTGTCTGTCTGGTGCCACGGGGTGGGAGGAGGCTTAAAGTGCTAACTCTGACTACCTGCTGCTGCTGTGGGGAAGGCAGTCTGGGCTCCTTGTTGGGTAACTGCTGATGCTGCCAGATAGACTGAGCAAGCCTCCTCCAGCTGCCTCGTGCGAATGGGGCTCCCGCTGGCTCTTGGCTGACGCTGCCAACAGGGGAGGGAAGTGCTTCCCCAGGCCGCCTAGTGCCTCTGGGACTCCGCTCAATCTTGGCTGGTACTCCCAGCTGCATGTGGCCGCTGACTGGGGGACTAGTATCACTAGTCCCTATCCAGTCTTTGCTGACACTCTGGCCTTTGGCTTGGGTAGGGCTGGTGTTGGAAAAAATATTTTTCTTTTGCTGGGCCGGGTTTCTCTACTTTCCCACTCCATTGGCCACACATAACAGGTTTTTTTCTCTTCGGTTTTGTCTTCTGCTCTGATAGGGTATTCTAGGTTGCAGGTCTCTCCAGCACCCTATCTGAGACATGTGGAAGATAAAAATAAAAGCCAGGAAGTTCACCCTAGTGTCATTCTTCAAGTCCTGATATTTCTGTCCATTCCTGAGGTATCTAATCAGTCTGATTTTCTCTTGCTGCTATCCAGAATCCCCTTATTATGGATTTCTGTATTATTTCCAGGGATTCTAGTTGTATTTAGTAGGGAAGAGCAAGGAGAAGTGAATCTGTGCCATCTTGTCTTAAACTAGAGGTTACCTTATATCTTAAGAAAAGTTAATGAAACGATTAATGAGATTTTTGTTTCAGTTGGAAAACAGTTTGACATTGGGTGTTGTGACTTCAGTTTGCACTTTAAAGACAGAACTATTTTTCCTTTTTTTTCATTTATAAAATGGGACTGATATTGGTTACTCTTTGGTGGAGAATTACTTGCAGAAAACGTAAGTGATTGTTTATCTGTTTGTCGAGCCACTGGTTGATGAAACTGGATGCAAGATCTTTAAACTACTTGTCTATTGTACATGCACTATGGTGGTATAACTTGCCAAAAATGGGCTCAGGGGAGCAAAAGTGAAAAAAAAAGAAATATAGAGAAGTAAATGATCACTCCTGAGAAGACCTCTCTTCCTTTCTCTTTTTCTTGATCATCACACCACAAATTTCACATAATAAAAATCAATAAATAAAGACCACATTTTCCTTAGACAAGTAAAATAACTACATTCCACATGAATTCTGCACTGTGATATGTATGTAAATCCACAAACAAATGGCTGGAAGGATACAGGCCAAAGTGATAATGATAGTTATTAATGGGGAGAAGAGATTGAAGAGGATTTTAGATTTGTCTCCAGTTTTTTCCCAGGCAAAATAAAATACTATATTCTTTGTGTAGTTAACAACTAATAAAACCTACCCATACATGTTCCAAGCCACATGAGTCTGACACTGAAAAAATTTTATACTCCTCTTTTTCTCAGTCAAAAATTATTTCACACTCATGAAACCTGGTGACACCTACCATTTGTTCAGAACTTTACCACATGACTCGCAAGAGCATTTTCAGATAAAATTAGGCAAATACTGATTTTTCAAATAATAAAGCAAATATAAACACACAGCAATTATATCTGCGTTCATGGTTGAAATGATAACATGTATGGTCTTCATTTGCACATAAAACAAAGGAACCCGCCGTGAGAGTATCTTTATAGTCAATGCGATAAATTAATGAGCACTGAAAATCTCACTTGATTCTTTCCTACCTTTGATATCCAAAATACTGGTACCAGATGGAGATAATCTGCAAAAAATACTGGACAGAATTTTTAACTCACAGGATTTCACTTGTGAAGGCTACATTCATGGAAGGAAGGAAAAAAATCAGTATTTTGGAGTATCTTGTGTTCCAAGTATTTCACTTATATTTCCTCATATAATTCTCCCCAAGCCTTTTATAGGTAAGCGAATGAGACTCAGAAAATAAATTGCTCAATATCATCAGTGGACAGTAGGGACACTTCAAAACAAAATACTTTCTACTCTTGCATAGGTTTGAATATTTCAAAGCATACACCATTTCTATACCAAGAGGGTAGAAAAGAGACAACTAACCTAGCCTAGTACTTGGTTCCTTTTTATGTGTTAACTTATTTGGAGAATATTTTTCTTAGCATCTAACAGTTAGTGTAATCAAGCATAACATACATCCAATGAATGAGTTATAGTCAGTGTGCCTTCCTTTTTCCAGGTGGTTAATGACCTTCATAGACCAAATGTGTCAAAGCCAATACCATAGATTGGTAATGTTGACTCTCTTCTTGGAAGCCTGTCTGAACTTGTGATTTATTTTCATAAAGAACAAAGTTTTTGGTAATGAAAGTTAAAAACAAAATGAAACACTGAACATCACTATAATGGTCAGTTTTATGTGTCAACATTGGTAGGCCATAGTCCCTAGTTACTCAATTAAATACTAATCTAGGTGGTGTTGTGAGAGTGTTTCATATATGTGATTCAAGTATACGACCAGTATGAACTTTAATTAAGGAAAATTATCCTAAATAATCTGGTGGGTCTGGTTCAATCAGTTGAAGGCCTTAATTAGCAGAACTGGTCTTCCATCAAGAAGAAATTTCTGCTCAGTAAGCTGTGTGTGTGTATATAAATGATTGTTTCCTTGTGGAATCCTGCGTGATACAATCATTGTCATTTATACACACCCCCCACACATGTATAAATCCAGAATCTATATGCACTTAAGGAAAAAATGAATTTCCCCTGAACTTTGTATTATTTATTTAAATTGGATTTTTCTAAATCAGAAGTTTCAAAGAGATTAAGAAAACCCCCAATTCCAGAGAATGCTCAACTTCAGAGAAAAGCCATCCTTGTCCATATTAGAAGTAAACTGTATTTTGTGATTGTGTGTGGCTTAAGGGAGAGTGGTTCTCTTGGGAACCAACATCTATGTGAGTTCTCAGAAGTCTCTGTATTCAGTTTCTGAAGATAGAAGCACTGGAGCCTTATGGGACAGACGCCCATGGAAACTGCTCCAGGCCTCCTCCTATGTATGTGGTATCCAAGTCCATCCATAAATCCTGCATGTCTGATGTGGTTCAATAACCAGTATTTTCAAGATCCCTATAACAGTAATTTTGCCACTTAAGTTCTCCAGAAATTTATTGGAAACTTTTTTCTTCTCTGGGAGACATTACCCAAATGTTTTCATCCCACTCTTTATTCCCCTGAAGAAACTTTTGGGTTACTTTTGGAAATGTTTTAAATTTTTTTCCCTGCTGTCTTTTTAATAGTTATTTTTACTCATATATTTACTTAAAGCTGATCTTCTTTCAGCAATGATTTAATGTGCCTGACAAAGATGCATTAAATGCAGCACAAACAGAAAACTAAAATTGGTAGGAGGCAGAAAGTAAAGAAGGCATAGAAGAGACACAAAAAGAGTAAGAAAAAAGAAAGTAAAGGAAAAGAGAAACAGGACAGAAATCAATGGTATAATGTCTAATAAAATTTATGTGGCTCAAAATTTCTCTAGCAGTTAGAAGGGAAAAATTAAGATGAATTACACACTTCAAAAGGTCCATGAGAGAAAACCAAACCAACTGTTTAAGAGAATTAAAACTATTTTTGGTGAAAGACAGGCATTTCCCCAGGGATTACTGTGGTATTCTCATCGTATTGCTTCCTTTAAACAGAAGACAAAGCAGTGCCTCTTACTCCAAGCACCAGGCAGAGGTTCAAAAAAATGAAGTCTTCATATGCCTTAATCAATGCTTTACTCCAGAACTTACTTTGGAGGCTGGGGGTGTGGCTCAGTTATGGAGCACTCACCTGGCATGTGCAGGATCCTAGGTTCAATCTCCAGCACTGCAAAAAGAAAAAAAAAGAAAGAAAAAGAACTTACTTTGTTCTGTGGAGGTAGTCAGATGTGGCAAGTCAGAGACCACACATATTTCTGAAGTGTTGACCTGGTATGGGTGTCAGAGGTCAAACAGGATAAAGATGGTATACACATATGGTGGTGGTGGGGATTTTCCCCAGCCTGGGACACTGAAGTATGAGTCAGGTAAAGAGTGTTTCCCATCTGTCTGTGGTATATTTGAAACCAAACATTTTGTAAGCTTCATGTGGTAAATAGTGATAGCTGCTTACCCAGTAACCTTTCTTTTCATCCTTTCTGTCAGAAATCCAAGTTTTCAGAGAGAAAATGTGCCAAGTAAAAATACTCATCTCCTCAGACTCCTTTGAAGCTAGGATAGTCATGTGACTCAGCTCTGACAAATGAGGCATAAATAGAGACTTATAGGAAAGTCATTGTTTTCTTGATGAAAAGGGGCAGACTTAGCTGCTATTTTGTCACTCACCTGCATTTTTTGTGTATGATGCTGGGAATTGAACCCAGGGCCATGTGAATACTAGGCAAGCACTCTGTCACTGAGCTATACCCCCAGTTCATTTTATTTTTTAAATAAAAACTTTTTAAAATGTGGTGCTGGGGATGGAACCCAGTGCTTTGCCCATGCTAGGTATACACTATCACTGAGCTACATCCCCAGCCCTTTTAGTTTTATTTTGAGATGGTGTCTCACTAAGTTGCCCAGGCTAGCCTTGAACTAGTGATCCTCCTGCCTCAGTTTCCCTAGAGGCTGGGGTTACAGGCATGTGCCACCATGCCCAGTCCTGCCCCAATTTCTGTCTAGAATGCAGTTACAAAACTTGGTGGCATGAGAGAGATCTTTTTTTTTTTAAGTTTTCTTTTAGTTGTTTTTTTATATTAAAAAATTTTTAGTTGTAGATGGACACAATACCTTTATTTTACTTATTTATTTTTAAGTGGTCCTGAGGATTGAAACTAAGGCCTCCCACATGTTAAGTGAGCACTCTGCCACTGAGCCGTACCACAGCCCATTCTTTATTTTATTTATTTATTTAAATGTGGTGCTAAGAATCAAACCCCGTGCCTCACACATGCTAGGCAAGCACTCTACCACTGAGCTACAACCTCAGCCCAGATATCTTACTAGCATTAAAAAAAAAAACTACATGTTTAGGATGGCAGAGCAGGAGCATCATTTAGACTACCCTAGGCCTTTAAAGACACTGCAGAACTCCTGGGTTGCCTACCTCATGACTTCAGTTACATAACAACAGCTGGCAAATTACTGATTTTTTTTTAACCTGCTAAACTTCTTTCCACTCTCCTACAGTCATCCTACAGTATTCGACTCATGCTAGGTATTTACTGAGTTACTAATTTAGTGGCATTTAGTGTGCTAGAGTCCCCTCAAATGTGTTCAAATTTGAATTCATCCAACTAGTTTTTGACTCAGGTAGTATGGCTTTCTGAGGCCAAGAAGGATGAGTATGTAAGTCTTGATATCTGTCCACAGGGAGTTCTGTGTCGTTCTGGAAAAATAAGACACAAGAAAAATATACTTCAGGGTTTTATATGTAAAAAGGAGAACTAACACCAGGACTAGTATTTTTACTTTATTTCATTGATAACTCAAAATAACTGCAAAACATTTCAGAGATGAGGAAACAAAAGCCATTATGCAGCTGGTGGAAGAGATCTTCATAGGTGACAAGTAGCAGAATATACGTCAAACTCAGGTCTGATGGTTCTCAAATCCACACTTGCTCTTTGAAACTCTGACAAGACTTGTCTAAACAATCAGGGGTCATTGGCTTCCTGGAGGAAATAGAGATACATCATGCCCCATTCAATAGTCAGGAGGACAAAATGGCTAAAGTCAAAGATTGAGTTCTTTAAACAAGTATCTGTTGACTTATCTCAATATTCCGTGATGTCACTGTGGGATATACCAAGGTTAATTTTGGAAAGAGCCTGGTGTATAGTTGCTGCTCAGTTTTTTATGTTTTTTTTTTATTCTTTCAGAAAGTGCTCCAGCCAGGTGAGGTGGCACACACTTGTAATCCCAGCAGCTCGGGAAGCTGAGGGCAGGAGGATCTCGAGTTCAAAGGCAGCCTCAGCAAAAGTGAGGCACTAAGCAACTCATTGAGACCCTGTCTCTGAATAAAATACATAGGGCTGGGGATGTGGCTGAGTGGTTGAGTGCCCCTGAGTTTAATGCCTGATACCCACCACCCCCGTGAAAAAAAGAAAAGAAAAGAAAGAAAGCACTTCATTTCCTCAAAGTGAGGGCAAACATCATTTAGACTACTCAGAAAGCTGACAATCTTGCTAGAGAGACACTTAAATTATTTAAGAATTCCAAAAGAACGTGTCACAAGGTGATATAATACTAGTGATAACAAAACTACCCCCAAAGGCTATGCTCTTGACTACTCTGCCTTTTCATCCTGTGGTGTGGGGGATGCACAGGAAGAAGTAAGTAGAAAAGATTGCAAGTAGATACCCCAATTAGAAGGCTGTATGCAATCACCATAGGGTCAGTGGCACACATCAGGGTGGTGAAGATGGGCATAAAAGGAGAGGATGGTAAAGAGAAACATTTAAAGAAAACAGGCCTAGTTACGAGCTGCTGAGCAGGGTGAAAAAGAAGTCTCAGATGACCCCAAAATGTCAGTGGTATAACTGAGATACTCTGTCATCAGTAGAAAGGGAGATGCCAGGACAGGGACACCATCTGGGAAGTAGGAATTTGACGCATTCAATTTAGTATGTGGTGAGACCAGGAGATCCATTATTTAATTATTTAAGTGAACACATTTGACAGAAAGTCAACACTGAGAAGGGACAGTCAGATGAATGGCCATGCTTAGTAGTGATGCTAAAGCTGTGAGAAGGTTCATGTACCTCAAGGAACATAGGAGCTACAGCTGCCCTCCCTGGCCTCCCCTCTGACATCAAATTCTGGTTCCTCCTTGTATTTAATTTTGGCAGTATGACTGGAGTGCATATGACTCAAAACTATGACATACCAAACCTGGCTAAAAACTTGAAGAAATTTAAAAGGACTTTTCCAAGATGTTATCTCCTGGTTCATGATGCGGATTCAGCAGAGCCTTCTGGGTACATAGATTTTGCCTCTCTTGAGGGCTTCCATAGCCATCTGAACCCCAACTCTGGATTTAATCTCTAATTGCAGTAATTTTCTCCTTTGCTAGAACTCATATTGCCTTGAAACAGAAATAGGATCACAAATTTAAGACTGCCCTTACTTTTCCAACATCCTCACCACTTCTCATTCTTTTTCTTGTCAATTGGGAGGGCCTAAGACTGGAAATATGGTGCTAGATAAGTAAACATGGCTTTAATTAATAGTCTCCTTACTTACTCTTTGGAATTTCTCTCTCTTCCCCCACATCCCTCCATTCTTTTCTTTCTACTTTGTGCTAGGGATTGAACACAGGGCTGCTTTACCACTGAACTATACCTCAGCCCTTTATATTTTTATTCTGAGATAGGGTCTCACTAAGTTGTTTTGGGCCTTGCTAAGTTGCTAGGGCTGGCCCTGAACTTGTGATCATCCTGCCTCAGCCTCTCAAGTTGCTGGAATTACAGGTGTGCACCACAACTCCCAGCTGCTCTTTGGGATTTTTACTATCTTTTGTCAAAAGAAAATTGATCAGTTTGTATAGCTGATCAGATACAAATAATGCTGATTTCTCAGTTTAGCAATTATAATGAGTGCTTGTTAAACATTTGGTACTAAATTATGTTGTTTCAAAATACTTAAAATCAATTTTCAGAAGGAAAAAAGACATAAGGATAAAAGCAGAGGACTCAAGACTGAATCTTACATCGTGATGACAGCTGAGGTAGAGGAGGGTAAAGGAAGGGTAGAGAATGAGGAACTAGCCAGAGGCTAAGCCTCAAAGAAATGGGTACTGTCTAACATAGTGCCTGGCTGAAGAAGGAGTGAACAATGAATTCATAGACAATTGCATTCAATACCATAGGAGCCAAGTTGTGAAGGCATTTTAAAGAAGGAAGTGATTATCAGTGAAAACTGCTACAGGGAACAAACTGTGATTTTAAAATATCTAGAGAAGCCAGGTGTAGTGGTGCATACCTGTAATCCCTACTTGGGAGACAGAGGTAGGGGGATTGCAAGTTTGAGGCCAGTGTAGGTAACTTAGTAAGACCCTATCTCAAAAAATAAAATAGAAGGGCTGGAGTTGTAGCTCAGAGGTAGAGCAACTTGCCTAGCAAGTGAGAGGCACTGGGTAGATCCTCAGCACCACATAAAAAATAAATAAAATAAAGGTATTGTGTCCATCTATGACTAAAAATATTTTAAAAAATAAAATAAGGGCTGGGGTTGTGGCTCAGTGGTAGAGTGCTTGCCTAGTATGTGTGAGGCACTGGGTTTGATCCTCAGCACCACATATAAATACATGAATAAAATAAAGGTCCATCAACAACAACACTAAAATTTTTTTTAAAACTATCCAACTTCTTAAAAAAAATAAAATAAAATAGGAAGGGATGGGGATCTAGCTCAGGGGTAGAGCACCTCTGGTTTAATCCCTAGTAAAATGCACACATATACACATACAGCACAAAATACCTAGAGAACTTGACAAGATTTAGAAGTTTAAGTGGCATTGACACTGATAGCATTCTTATGAGGTAAAAAGGAGGAATAATGTATTTGAGCAGCAATGAAAGTTGTGCCAGCTGACTTGATAGCTAGCTGCTTGCTTCCTATCCCTTAACCAAGCTGGAGTTCTTTCTCAATTTCCTTGGTCACTGAGGAAAAATCTTCCTCTCTGGGATCCAGGTTCCGACTGTAGTGTTAAGCCAAGGCATCTCTTTGCAGCCATCTCTGAGCACAGATCTTTTCCTTTCCTGGATCTGTTTCAGGAAAAAAAAATCACCCAACTAGTCTTTGGAAAGTATTCCCAGGATATTTTTCTACTTGCTGTTATTCTTTTTCTATCAACTGTTTTGTTGTTGTTGTTGTTGTTGTTGTTGTTGTTGATGGTGCTGTGGGATTGAACCCAGGGGCACTTAACCACTGAGCCACATCCCTAGCCCTTTTGTAAAAAATTTTATTTAGAGGCAGGGTCTCAATGAGTTGCTGAGGTTGGCTTTGAATTTGCAATCCTCTTGCCTCAGCCTCCAGAACCACTGGGATTACAGGCATGCACCACCATACTTGGCTTAATTTAAATACTCAAAGTGTGATTCAGAGAGTGTTGTGACTGCAGTGTCTCAGGGAAATTGAACTAGGTCCAGTCTGTTTCCAGTGTGCGCTTTTTCAGGAAAGTCCTCTAAAATGGTATACCCAGATTGTTACAAGGCCCAGGCTGCTGCGGCTTGGAAACAGTCTGGATTTTGTTGTTTGTTTTTTTGTTTGGTACTGGGGATTAAACCAAGGGGTGCTTAAGCATTGAGCCACATTCTCAGCCCTGTTTTATATTTTATCTAGAGACAGGATTTCACTGAGTTGCTTAGGGCCTCGCTAAATTGCTGAGGCTGGCTTTCAAATTGCAATCCTCCTGCTTCAGCCTCCCGAGTTGCTGGGATTATTGGTACCATGCCTGGACTACCAGCTGTTTTTAACCCCCCAAATTTATTTTGAAATAGATAATCTTTTAACAAAGTTCAAGAATAAAAACTAAAAGGTATAAAACTAAAAGGTATAAAAACTGCTTTCTTCCATTTTTTTTGGTGCTGGGGATTGAACCCAGGGGCACTTTACTACTGAGCCCCATCCCCAGCCCTTTTTTATTTTTTGAGAAGGTTCTCAGTTGCTTAGAGTCTCACTTAGTTACTGAGGCTGGACTTGAACTTGTGATCATCCTGCCTCAGCCTCCCAAATCGGTCGGATTAGTCATGAGCCACCATGCCCTGACCCTTCCATTCTTCTTTTTTTAAGGTTGCTTTTATCATTCACAGTACCTGGCTAAAGAAGCTTCCCCTTTGTCCTCCTTGCCTCTTATAGGTAACTTGTATTGGCTTGTGTTTGTCCTTTCAGTGGTTCTTTATGCATAGTGTGTACAATATTCCAGATCTTGGTTTTGTAACTTGAAGATTTCTCCTCAGTAGGAAGAGATATCTTTTTGCTTTCTGATGGTTTTTTAAAAATAATTTTATTAGTTACAGATGGACACAATACCTTTATTTTATTTATTTTTTTATGTGGTGCTGAGAATTGAACCCAGTGCCTCACACATGCTAGGCAAGCACTCTACCAGTGAGCTACAGCCCCAGCCCTTTTTGTTGTTTTTAAATCCATCCTAATTTGAATGTTGTTTCTCTGCTCATCTTTGATCTATTCTTTTACCTTTAATGCTTTATATAGTCAACATATTTAGACTTTCTAATTTCCCAGGTGGTCATATGTATTTTGAAACATAGCCCCCAAGTCATACCCCTTCCTTTGGAAGAGTGATAACTGGAGACATTTGTTTAGACCCCAGCTCACATGCTTGCTCTATTCTTTAGAGGAAAGGTGGCTCAGGATTTTTCTTCTCTTTTCTCCTCCTACCATCCCACCCAAAGGGAGTGATTAGACTGGACTGGGAAGATTCCATGGCACTAAACTGAACCATAGTCAAAAAAAGTGGAACTTTTAGAGGAGTAAAGAGCTAAGTGGATGTTTCCTCTTCTGTCAGGAAGCTCCCTTTTGCTTAATCCTCCCTCTGAGGCAGCCATACCTAGGAGCAGGCTCCCAGGCCATCAAGACAAACTTTCTTTCCATTCTTCCCCTCTAGTGGTCATAGACAGGCCCTTTGTCACATCAGTGGAGAAAGAGCAGCCTACAAAGTGGGCTTCAGAGGCCTCAGGTCTATGTAGCATAGGAAAATATCTGTCATCAGTTTTATTCCTTACAGTTCATTTTTATTTTTGTGGTTCTGGGGATTGAACCCAGGGCCTTGTGCTTGCGAGGCAAGCATTCTACCCATTGAGCTATATCCCCAGCCCTCCTTCAATTCTATACTGGAGTTTGATGCCAAAGTCCCAGCTAATGATAAAGGGTTTGCTTTGTTTTATAATCTGGGCATAGATTTCCCTGAGACCTCCTATAAACAAGTAATAGGGCAGGATTCATGTTCTACTCTATCCTGGCTGTATATATTCTACGCCATATTGGTCTCATCCCTTCTGAATAGATCCTCAAATTCAAATTTCAAACATGTGACTGTGAAGAAAGAAGGTACTTGCTGGGCGCGGTGGCGCACACCTGTAATCCCAGCACTTGGGAGGCTGAAATAGGAGGATCGCAAGTTCAAAGCCAGCCTCAGCAATTTAGCGAGGTCCTAAGCAACTCAGTGAGACCCTGTCTCTAAATAAAATACAAAATAGGGCTGGTGATGTGGCTCAGTGGTGGAGGGCCCCCGGGTTCAATCCCCCCCCCCAAAAAAAAAAAAAAAAAAATAAGGAAAGGAGGTACTTGACTCAAGTTTCAATTTCTTTATCTTTCAAAAGAGACCAATAATATAGTCTTCACACATTTGATGTGAAGGTTGTGACCCATTGTATGCAAAGTACTTAACACAATACCCAGCTATTATAGCAGGTACTCAGTAAACAGCTGCTATTTGTTTTTACTATGACGATTACTGAGCATTACAATGCTGTGGTTAAGAGCAGGTGTTTTAGAATTAGACTGCTCTCTGACCTTGGATCCATACTCTGCCTTTAGCATCTGTTTGGCCCCAGGCAAGTTAGCTAACCACTCAAAACTTCAATTTCCTCAACCATAAAAACATGGATAGTAATAGTACCCCTCTCTTATGGTTGCTGAGAGATTTCATATGTACACTGCTTAACATACCACCTGATATATAAGTAGCTGTTGTATCTTAACAGCATTTCAAAACCCAAACCCAACTACATTTAAATGATTTCTGCCCTTCAGATAAGGTTGGAGGTACCTCTTCACATATGCTGGTGGGCTGGGGAGATAAAACATTTACTCATAAAATGCACTTATAGTATTGTAAATTTTAAAATGTGTTGAGAGTAGGGTTGGGTGTGGTGGTGCATACCTGTGATCCCAACAAATTGGGAGGCTGAGGCAGGAGGATCACAAATTGGAAGCCAGCTTTAGCAACTTAGGCCCTATGCATTTTAGGAAGAACTTGTCTCAAAATAAAAATAAATAAATAAAAAGGGCTGGGGACATGACTCAGTGGTTAAGTGACTCTGGGTTCAATCCTCAGTACAATAAATAAATAAATAGAGACTACGTCTTATGTTATGTTTTTATTTTTCACAATTTAAAAAAATTGCACTCACAAATTTTATAAGGGTGAAGGAAGGATACTATAACATTCTGAGCATCTACTGTGTTCTGTGGCTTACATTTTTTTCTTATATTTCTTATATTCTTTCTTATAGTTCTTATATTCTTATATTTCTTATATTCTTATATTTTTTCTTATATATTTTTCTTATATTTCTTGTATTTCTGTGGCTAACAAAAATAATCATGACAGGGCTGGGGTTGTGGCTCAGTAGTAGAGCACTTGCCTAGCATGTGTGAGGCACTGGGTTCGATCCTCAGCACCACATAAAAAATAAAGGTATTTAGAAATAATCACAACAGTACCTATATATAGTACTGTCAGATTTGGCATAATAGCATAATTTAGCATATAGGCCTTAAATGTCCTGCAGTGTTACCATAACTGTGAATCATTTATTTGCTTTACAAATATATGTTAACACTAATTGATTTACTATACACCTGGCCAAAGATGTGTAAAAGAGGTCAGGATTTTTTTTTTTTTTTTCATTTCAAGCAGCTGAGGCCTGGTTCAAGTCAGAAACTAGCTTTGGACTCTTCAAATCTAAGGACCACAGTAATGGGAAGGAGGTGATCACATGCCACCTGAATTCTGGTCTATTGCTACCATTGACTCAATGCAAAGCAATACTTTCTAAATAACAAAATTATAAAATGGTGCAGGCCTGTAATCCCAGCTACTCATGAGGTTAAGGCAGGAAGATTACAAGTTTGAAACCAGCCTCAGCAGCTTAGCAAGATCCTAAATCAAATTTTTTAATTTTTTAAAAAAGAAAATACAATTAAGTCTTATCAGTGTATTAATACTGAGGAAACAAAAATTAAATAAGTTTGAATTTAGGATTGTACTTTTATTTCAAATTTTAGATTTTTAGCTTAGCTTTTATTCTAGGAAAGAAATAAAAACCATTGTTAGCAACATATTCATTCCCAAAGTTGGAACCACCCAAATACTTACTTCAACAATCTTGCACATTTTATTGATGATGCCAATGCTCATACCTGAACACCCCAAGTGGAAAGATGTCAAAAGATAAAGAGGATAACAGATCTGAGAGGGACCAAGTGACTAACTGTCCCCACAAGCCCGAAGCAGGTAGCTGACTGCTTTTTAATTTTAACTCAGTTCCAGCATCAACAAATCACCACTCTGGCTTTATGCAGCATGTTTCCCAATTGAATAAAACAAGCTTGAATATAAAAACCCTTCAGATGAAAATTTAAGTGAGAAACTTCTGTGCTTTTATCTGTTTCCAAAGAACATTACTGATGTTCTTAAAGCTTCTCAGGAGCCTTAGTGAGCAGAAACTCTAGTTACTGCTTCAACACGAAGCAAACCAAAAAAAGTAGCTTTAATATTGTAGACTGCTTTTCCCTCCAAAATCATCAAGGAGAGTACATAAGGGGAGGAATTACACAAGAGACTAAAAAGTCTGATATGTAGAATGAAACACTGGATTGTGACCCATTCAATCAAAAACATTTATTAAACATTGATCAATTTACAGGATCCTAAGTCCCACTGAAGTAATACAAAGATTTCCAAGTCTTGATTTTAGGGCTTGGGGACCTAACAGTGTTAAGATGTATCTTCTCAAACTTTAATGTATATATGAATCCCCTGAATATTTATTGGTAGATGATTACCCAACAGATCTGGAGTGGGACTTGAGATTCTAATCAGTTCCTAGGTGATGCTGATTCTACTGATCCACAGACCACAGCAAGGGAGGCATGGATAAAGAAATGGAATGATGTGTTAGAGGCATTTGAAAATCTATATGGAATACTTTGTACCTGTGTTAGAAAAGGCTTCATATAGGAGGAGACAGCTGGGCTGAGACTTATTTTCCTGATAATCACCAGGGGAAGTCAAGAGGCCTACGCTATAGTTCATTGACTATACAGTGAACTGAACAGGCCATTTAGGCTTCCTGACCCTCTATTGTCTTTCCCACTTGCAAAAGAAGGCACTGAAAATATTAAACTCTTCACAGCCCTAAAAATGGACAACGCTAATTAGATAAATTTTAAAATCACTTAATATAAGAAGATCTGTTTAAAAGTTAGGGTGAAAGAATATAAAAGGGTCTTTTAATGAGCCTAACAAACTGACCTACATCCATCAATAAGAAAATAGCACTTAAGCCTTAACAGCCTCTTACACTTGTGTTTTCCTATTCAGCTGCCTACTTGTAGCCAGGCCTGTGGCCTCACAGCTGAACTACTTTAAAAGAACACCATACTCACTTTGCTGAGCACAACAATACTTAACATTTATAAAGTACCTTTCATTTTCAAGGTACTTTACAAACATCAGTTAATTACTTGTCACACAATTTGCAAGTTAATTTTCATTAGTCCAATTACAAGTGGACTAGATTAAATTAAAACAGTAAAGGCAGGCCACAGAGGGAGCATCAGAGCCAAGGTAAGAATGCTGAGGGCTCTTTACCTCCTGTGCTCACAATTTGTTTATGGGTGAGAACTAGCCCTCACCAGGAAAGCACTAAGTCACTAGAAGTGGAAGAAATCGCAATTTCTGAACCTCTTGCTGAAGCTTGCCACCAAGAGCCAAAATATCGTGTAAGGAAAGAGATAAGAGTATTATAAAGGCTTACTTCAACCTTCCCTCAAACATTCTATATACCAAAAGAGAAAAGCCAACAGTGAATGACTTCATTTTCATAAAAAGGTTTTCATTATATGTCAGTCAGGTTTCCATCACTGTAACAAATACTTGAGATAAACCTGCTCTTTTGTGTGTGTGAGTGATACTGGAGATAGCCTCCTGGGCTCCATCCCCAGCCCTTATTTAGGTACTGAGGATGGAACCCAAAGATGATTTACCACTGAGGCACACTCCAGTGCTTTTTGTTTTTATTTTGAGAGAGGGTCTCACTGAGTTGCTTAAGATCTCCCTAAGTTGCTGAGGCTAGTTTTGAACTTGTGATCCTCCTGCCTCAGCCTACTGAGCCACTGGGATTATAGGTGTGTGCCGCCACACCTGGACCCCCCCCCCTTTAAAAATTTCTGTGATGGAGGCTGACCTCAAACTTGTGATCCTCCTGTTTTGGCCTCCCAAGTTGCTGGGATTAGAGGTATATGCCATCACAACCAGTTGATAAATCCACTTTTAAGTAGGAAAGGTTTATTTTAGCTCACAATTTCAGGTTTCAGTCCATGGTTGATTGCACTATTGTTTGGGGCCTGTAGCAAGTAGTACATCATAGTGGGGCAAAGATGCTCATCTCATGGCAGCCAAGAAGCAAAAAAGAGAGGGAAAGAGAAGAGACCAGGGTCCCAATATCCCCTCCAATTGTATACACCCAGTGAACTAACTTCTTTCTACAAGTCCTACCTCTTTAAGGTTGCACCATCTCCCAATAGTATCATAGGCTGGCAACTATGCCTTTAACACATAGGTCATTGGGAGACATTCCAGATCCAACTATAGCACATTATTATAATTCACATGAATTTTGGCCTTTTATTATACTTTTTTTTCTTTTATTATACTTTTAAAGGATAAAGTGTTTTCTAGAATGGGTTTTAAAGATGTAATCATACCCTAATTGCATACCTTCTCTTTCTATAGAGAATAATTAAATATATCCTTTATAAATGAGAAAAATACATCTTAGACATCAGGAATTATACAATGAGAAGTAATTTTATTACTTTCTTGTGATTTCTCTTTTATCCCAATGTTCCAAATGTCCTCAAAGTACGTGTAGAACCTTTATAGGTAGAAATAAAAATAAAGAATATTATTTTAAAAAAATGAATCAATTTGCCATTTCAGTACTTTTGATTTACAGAGTAGGAGAGGGAGAAGTTTGGTATAAAAGGCTGATGAATTTGAAGGAATTTAAAAATTAAGGTCAATTTGTACAAACCTGAAAGTATATCATGATTTATTAATTTGGAAGGAAAAGATGCCTCATCTTAGTAATTAGTCATAATAAATTGTGATTTCTTTTAGCAAAGGAAGCATTTTATGGAAATTCCTTGGATTAAAGTAGGTTTTCTACTTCCTTTGTATTTCTCCAGAGTGCCTTGTGTACAAACGTACACACACAGCAACAGCTCATTTCTTCTACAACATAGGCTAGACCATTTCATTTTGTATTCAGTATTAAAATGTTGCATCAAATTTTGGCATGTATGTGAGTAAATGTATGCTATAAAAGTGCTCTTTAAAAATTAGCGTTAAGCCATTTTCATTTTAACATTTATTACAAATCACATTTTATAAACACTAGATAAATTACATATAACAGCTACACATAAATATACAGAAGCAAAACAAAAACATCAGTATTTTTAACACAAGAGAAATAAACTAATATGTGTAAACATGTACAACTCAATAAAATTACTGTTTTCACTGCTAATAATTTTTATGAATTCAGAATGTATTCAAAAACAAAATGTAGTACATCAATTACTATCAAAGTTAAGAATTATAGAAACAACTATTATAGCACTACTTATTTGTAAAAATTTTTTGAAACATTCAGAAGCCAAATGACTATCTTTAAAGACAATTAAACTTGGCTAAAAGCTCTTATCCAACTGAAGAATGGAAAATTAACTTTGGTTAACAGATACTCAGTTCAGTGGAAAATCTTAAATCAATATTTCCCTTATGTGTTATATTCCTGAGTTTTTGCTAAAATATGATAGATAAAAGAACTTAGTTCATAGCTTTGCATAATATTGTATTTTAGGTTTGAAAAAGTATCATGATTATTTTAAATATAAATAATAGTGCTTAATAATATGACAGGAAGGAATATAGTTAATTTAGCTTAAGAGAAAAGTTAATGCCCTCTTGACCACTATTTGCAAAGATCACTGGTAAATTATGATCCAAATTACATTAAACATCACCAATTTTTGTTTATGCCTTATGAAATCATATTGATTTTATAGCATAGAAATTAAATGATTTTATAGAAATAAATTAAATGATGCAGCACTAATAGCACGAGGCCAGGCACAGTGTGGGTGCTCAATATTACAACTAGTTTAAAGTGAAAAATTTTTTAATGTATTATTTCTGCATGTTAACAAATAATTCCAGGTAGTAGTTATAAGTTAACCTGAAAATGCCCAAAAACATTTGAAACATGAAAATACGTTTTCAGTAACAATCATAAAAGTAATTTTTTCAAGTGGCCATTTTTGGTCTTAGTTTTATCAAAATAGAATAAAATTCCAGATTCTTTTTAAAAACCATGCCACAGAAGCTATTTTCCTATTAGCTGCTGTATGAGTTGTGGATGGCAGTTTCAATACCTTCTCACAAGATCAGTCTATCAATACTTTCTGAACTAATTACTTTAGTACAAATCATACTCCTTAAGTTTCCCCTGACTGAACCTGTGCATCTGAGGATTGGGTCTAAAAATGTGAATTTCCAAACAAGTTGATCTCCCTTGCATCCTGGCAAATTACAATGGTCAAATGAATTTGAGAAATAATGCTTTGACACAACCAAAATGATTTTATTATATTGACTATTACTTGACATGAATGGAAAATCTAATGAAAATCAAATGTATCAAGCTTTTCAATATCCTGGATAGCTAATCATCATGCCTAAGTGTTTCTTACCTAAAAGTCGTAAGGTTATGTTCTGATTATCTTGATAGCCCACAAGAGCTGATCAAATAGTAATTATCTTTGTAAAAACTGCTGGTAATTGGGCTTCTATAGTTTTAGTGTTGCATATACTTTTTGTTACCAAGAAGTATGAGTCACCTAGCAGTTGTATTAAAAAACTAAACAAAGTGGAATTTACTCAAATAGTCATACTACTTATAAAGTAGTCTTTAAATAGCTATACCAACATCAGTTAGTAGAGTTATTTGCAAAGCTGGTTATCAAATGCCTATTTCTTCTTTTTCCTTTTGAGATGGAGATCTCACTATGTTGCCCAGGCTGGACTTGAACTCCTGAGCTCAAGTGATCCTCCTGCCTTTCATTTCCCACATAGCTGGGACTACATGCACACACCATCATACCCAGCTTTCAAATGCTTATTTCTTTAAAAAAATCAGTTTACAAAGTATTATATCAGTTCCATGTACAAAATGTCACTAGCCATATAATGCAACTACAAGGCAATTATTTAACTAGATATGTATACATGAAAAAATGTGCATATGTTAATTTTAATTTATCAACTAGTAACAAATACATCTAAATTTAAAAGGAAGATAAAATAAGCAATGAAATGTATTCTCCAACAAATACCATGGAGCATTGAGGAAAGTTGGAAAGTTTAAATTATTAGAGATTTGAAAGAACATTTAATTAGGATTAAAATCATGAACAGCTAGCCACTTATATTTTCTAATAAGTATTATTTGCAGAACAACAAAACCACAAGCTCACTGAAGTAGGTTAAATAGTTTTTAAGCTGATTAAAACTACTTAATTTAAATGAACTGTTTTGAACCTCAAGTAAATGATGCTATATTCAAAATGTTATTAAAAATAACCTTTAACAATTTCAGCATTAGTAAAAATCACTGCTAATACACAAAAGCTTATTATTAAACTCTTTATACAGAAGTTGGAAAAGGCTTAATACCAAGTCCTTGGTTCCACATTGCATTTCATATTCCCATCTGTATATCCGCAAAGTTGTAGAAGCTGTCTACGTCTCCAGATGCTTTTTCCTTGCTTTCTGATACAAACATCTATTTTAAATATAAAATAAATAAAAATAAATATTGTGACTCTCAAAGGCCACATCAACAACAGAACAAAGTCACAAACTTATTATTTAACAGAAATTCAAGTAGATCATTTAGAATATTTAATCTGTAGGTTTTCTGTAGAATCCATTCCATATAGTTTCAATAGCTATAATGTAAATTAAACTCTTTTAAAAGCACTTAAGATATTATTAAGGTCTTCATTTTCATGATACTTCAGTTGTATTTTATTATACCTGGAACCTTACTGTTTAGTGCATAATATTATGAAAGCTACTGAATAGAAGGTTTATTTAAAGAAAGGTACTCTTTGTTTCTTCTATTTTCTAATAGGATTATTTCAATAGTCTGAGAAACAAAATTCAAAATTATGTTTCCAAAGCTGCTAAAGATATATTACTAATTTTATCTTCGTTACTTTTCATGGTACTGGGGATTGAACCCAGGGTCTCCTGCATACCAGGCAAGCACTCTACCACTGAGCTACACATTTTTTGGAGACAGGGTCTTACTACATTGCCCAGGCTGACCTCAGACTCCTGGGCTCAAGCAGTCCTCCTGCTTCAGCCTTGCAAGTAGCTGAGACTACAGATATATGCCACTGCACCCGTTATACATTGCTAATTTTAAGTGAACTATTTTATGAACAGCAATAAAGCAGTATTCAATAGAACCCTGCAAAAGTACCTTTTACAAATATTGGCCAGGAATTAGAGGAGTCCTGGGTTCTATTCTGGCTTTATCATAAGCTAGCTGAATGGTGTTGACAATGTAATACACTTCTCTCACCTGTTTCTACACTTGTAAAATGAGAAAGCTGGATGAGTTTTCAGCTCTAAAATGTCTCAGTCATATAACCATTTTATCTCTCAGTTTCCTTTTAAATTTATTCTGGTATTTCCCCTCTCCCTTAGTACTATTATGATAATAAAATGAGACAGAAGACAAAGTGCTTTAGATTTTGCAAATTCAAGACAGAGGACAAAACAAAAAATTTCCTCTCAGATATTTATCAAAAAATAGCCAATCAGGGCTGGGATTGTAGCTCAGTGATAGAGCACTTGCTTAGCATGTGTGAGGCACTGGGTTTGATCCTCAGCACCACATATAAATAAACAAAATAAAGGTATTGTGTCCATCTACAACTAAAAATATTTTTTAAAAATAGCCAATTACATATTTATTCATTTAATCCTCTAATATGTTTGATTTTTAGGTTACATTAAGTTTTTTATTAAAGTTTTTATTCAAAACATTTTAGGCATACAAATTCAAATGTTTATAGTGACTTTTTTCACTTTTTAAAAATTCATTTTAGTTATATACAACACTGGAATACATCCTGACATAATCACAAAAGCATGGAACACAACCCACCCCATTTCAGTCCTCACCACCTGCCCCACAACCCTCTATTCCCCTCCCTCCACTCCAGGCATCCATCTTCAATTCATTTACTGTTTACTCTTTTTTAAAAAAAAAATTAATGTTCTGTGGATACATCTGATGTCAGGGCCCCACCATGCCACATCCATGCATGTACATAGGAAATTTAGGTCAGATTCATTCCACTGGTTTTTCTGTTTCCTGTCTGTTCTTCCTCTTCCTCCTCCTCCTTAATCCCCTTCATCAATTTACTGATCTTTCTTTAATTTTGATGAAATTCCTTAAGTGTCAAATTCTTAGAGTAACCTCCACAACATACAATACTTAGAAAATGTCCACATGTAATGATTTCTAGATATTCCTCAAGTTCAATTTTTGTTGATAAATTACTGAAGCAAATAAGAATGAATCTTGGGCAACAGAATTGTCCATCTGAAGAATAAAATCTTAGGGACTGGGGTTGTAGCTCAGTGGTGGAGCACTTGCCTAGCATGTGCGAAGTATTGGGTTCGATCCTCAGCACATAAAAATAAATAAATAAAATAAAGGTATTGTGTCCATCTACCACTAAATTTTTTAATTAAAAATATAAAATAATAAAAATAATATAATCTTAGAAATAAAATACTTTTCAATGTGTAATATTTCTTAAAATGCAAGGGACTTGAGACATTTGATGGCATTTTACTTTAGAAACTTTTACTATGTACTATTGAAAGTTTTTAATAAGCAGAGTCTTAATTTCTGACCATTTTAAGCAATTAAAAAATTTCAGTTTGTCAAGGATAAAAAACCAAAACTTAGTTCCCAATTATTTACCATAGATTCTAAGAATTATGATGTACTGTTTTTTTATTCCAAGGAACACCAAAGATAAAAGTACTACTTGATTATAAGGCAAGGAGATGAAATTAAAGCTTAGATTGAAATATAATAATGAAGTCTTGTACCTTGGTCCCATTGAATATCTCGTTTACAATACGTTGACATCCTTCTACAGCACCATCTCCATTAAATTCCAAAGCAATCACAGGACCTATAAGCAAACCCAAGAAGTGTTTTCTTAGCATGAACACAAATATATTCTAAAATTAATCTTTGCATTCTTCCCTGAAGAATCTCCAGCATCTTCCTTGGGGGCGAGAGAAAAGGAAGAGGGAAGTAGACAGATGGGGCACATCATCTCAGTTTCTTCTTCCTACACTAATCATAAAACAAATTAACATCGTCTCATGATGAATAGCTTTGATGCTATTATAGGACTAGTGTCACATTTTTAAAGTGTTGTAAATAGTCTGGCTTTTCTGGGTTTTATTCTTCTATAAAAGCCACGGAATCTACCCTGATTTAGCAGTACAAAGAATACTTGATAAAATAGCAAATAAGATCAAAAGCAATCCAAGAAGTAGGTCTTGCCAGGCAGCCAGCCTTGCTTCCAGCTCTCCTACTTACCAGCCAAGTTTTGGGCCATCAACAATGGAGCTAAGCCAAACAGGAATTGAGGCAAGGCACCAATGCCCATCTGAAAGTATTTTCCTTGAGTGTGTCTCAAAGCTACATTCTAGGAACAAAGATCAATTTTTAAAATCCTTCAAATAGAAGGATTTGTGTCTCCTTTCCCTTACATTAATTTAAACACTTTAAAAATTCCCTGTACCTTAAATTTTGCGGTAGAGATTCATGATTTACTCTCTGATAAACTTGGATTGAAATGCAGAATTGGCCCTACTGGTGTTAAACTGTTGGCAAGTGTGGCCATAAATTACATGAGCAAAATATGCTCTTTAATTCTTATTCAACTTTCACTGTATTCCTAAAAGATTTCATTTTTATTTCCTGCAGTGATTGGGAAGTCCTGACCTCCAGGGAATTACACATTTCTTAAAAGAAGACAAACTCATTAAACAAATACAAACCAACATAGAATAATGAACTACTAAATATGAAATACCAAGGTGAATTAATGTGAAATACTAAGTTGAGTGTAGCCATGTGCCACAGGACAAAGCACAAGAATGAGAAAGAAAAGATCACACTACATTGGGCACCAAAATAACTGAAGGCTTACGATTTAACACAATATATACAGAAAAGGCAGGATAGATAGCAGTCAAATATGCACTTAGACACAGAACAAATTAAAGTATGAGTTTCTCAGCATCACAGTATATAGATCAAGATAGGTACTGGATAAAGAAAAGAATGTAACTGGGGACATTTTCTTGCTCTCACCAAGGCTCTGTGGAGATAACATTAGAAGGGCATCAAATGGAGCAAGAGACACATGAGTTATAAGTAAGTACAATTCTAAAGGGAGGCTTAACAGGAAAAGGTTCTTAGTTTAGAGAACCTACTTCAACTCATGGGTCTGTTTAGAAGTTTGACTCTCATGTAAAAAGATAAACATTAAGGGAGGAAAACTTAAGAAAAATATTTACCTAAGGGGCATTATAGTTTGTATCTTAAATATCCCCCAAAAGCTCATTTGTTGAAGGCTTGGTCCCCAGTGCAACAGTGTTCAGAGATGGGGCCTTTGGAGGGTGACATGAGGGCTCTGACATCATGAATGGATTAATCCACTTATGGATTCATAGCTTAAGGGACTTGGGGATATGGGGCCTTGTTATTAAAGTGAGCTCACTCTGTTTCCTGATCACCATGAGGTGAGCAACTTTATTTCACCATGAGCTCCCCACCATGATGTTCTGCCTCACCACAGGTCCAGAAACGTTGGAGGCAGATGGCAATGGACTGAAACCTCTGAAACCATGAGCCAAAGTGAGTCTTTCCTTCTGTGAGTAAGTACTCAGTTATGGAAAGCTGACTAACAGAGGAGAAAAGAGGGGACCAGGTGGAAAGAACGGGATAGAAGTGAAACTGCTCTGAATATACCTTTCTGAATATAATTTTGACATTGGATATTATATCAATACCTCAAAAAGCAAAATTACATATGGTGCTAAAAAGCAAAAGCAGTTCCAAAAGTAAAAACAAGCTGAAACAAATGAATCTAACTGTGTATTAAGTTAGTGACATGACCACACAGAGAAAATAATTATTCCAACCAACCTTACGAGGCAATATTTTGCCTGTACACCCTCAGTGGAATAAGGTCTAAGGATAAAAAGATAGAAGGAGATCTTAAAATTTCAGTAATCTCAATTTTAGTAGTAAAATTTACTCTTATTCTGAAACTGTTACATGCATATTATAGCATAAATTAAAGCAATATTATAAGGAACCAAAATTTTCAGAACAAAATGTATTGTAAAATGAAAAAAATTAAAGAAGCTTATATTAGCTGCAAGTTGGAGCAATAGTTTGGATATTAAGTGTACCCTGAAGGCCTTTGTGCTAAAGGTTTGGTCTTCATACTATGGTGCTATTTGGAGGTAGTGTTAATGCATATAAGAGGTAGTGTAGGTCACTGGAGTGATTGTGTGATTCTGGTCTTTTTTTCCCTTTCATTCCAGCCATGAGGTGAACAGGCTTCCTCTGCCAGATGCTCCTGCCATGGGGTGCTGTGCTATATACAACATGCCTGAAGCAACAGGGCCAATTGGTCATGGGCTGAAACCTCCAAAACTGTGAGCCAAAACCAAACCCTTCCTTTTTATTATATTGATTCTCTCAGGTATTTTGTTACAGTAATGGAAAAGTGACTAACATATTTGGTAATTGTTAAAGCTGGATGATAAGCCTGGGGGTTTGTTAAACTATTCTGTTTTTTGCTTAAAATTTTTCATTAAAAATAAAAGATCTGATTGGCAGAGTTTGAAAGGTCTTGGCAGAGAAGAGCTTCCTATATATTTTGTAATAAAACACAGGTAAGTTAATCTTATAAAAGAGAAGCTTATGATCATAATTTTTTCATTTAGAAATGTCAGTGTGAACTCACGATCTCTTTTGCTTAAAAAACCCCTTAGTTCCTGGTTGTATCTACTGGACAAGACTAAAGGAAATGACCACCCAGTAATAAATAGCACCTGTGTTTCTAAGTATCATTCCCCACTGACAAGAACTAAATAATTTGAGAAAAATAGATAATTCCAGTCTAGGAAAAGAAATGGATTAAGATCAACCTGGAAAATCTTTTTTTGTTTTTTGGTACTGGGGATCAAACCCACGGTCTCATACATACTACAAGCACTCTGTAGTGAGCTATATTTGCAACCTGATCTGGAACATCTTGTTGAACCAAAAAGCAATCAAGCTATCAAAGGCTAATGGAATTGTATGAAAAGGACACAGAAACCAGCATTAAGGGGCTCCCACTTGCTAAAGATGAGACATGGTAAAATAAGAAGGAATAATTCCTACAGTTTATTAGAACCCTGATATATAAAAATTCATGAGTTCGTAATTATATTTAGAAAAAGAAAGAAAACTCACCACATACCACTGGAGGCTGCCAGGGTACCAATTCATTACTGTCAAAATTGATGCTTATTTTTCTCTTTATTTACTCTGCTTTTCTAACATGAAGCATATTTCAAGTTAGCTAAACACCTCTGGCATACAAGGAGAAATTCTTTAATATCCATTAATAAATGCAGGGGTAGTGATACAGTTAGAAAATGATCATTTTACAACTCCTATTAAAGTAATTGGTTTATGCAAAAATCATTGTTTGTAGCATCCTATAGGGATGCTACACTGAAAAGGTCATCACCACCTGAACCCACTGATCAATTTTAGCATGACTGAAAGTACACAAATAAACATGATTTTGCTTCTCATTTAAAACAAAAAGAAATAGTACTGCCTATGAAGAATTCTTGCCAATAAAATATTAAACCTGAATGTAAATAAGGCTTTGATCTAACTTCTAGTCTATAAAATATATAGAAGAACAAATTAGTCCCAAGAAAACTAAAAGACAATTGACCAAATGCCTTTCATAAGACAAAGGCATGAAACAAAAAGAGGAGGAAGAATATCTGTTTTTGGTTAAGACATAAAATACAAAACAACCAATTACAATGAGTGGGCCTATTTTGGATCTGGATCAAATTAACTGTAAAACTACATAAAGAATTCTTTTAGATAATTGGGACAATTTGCATATGTATGGAGTATTAGATGATCTTAAGGAATTATTGTTAACTGTTAGATGTGATAATGCATTGTGGATACTTAAGAAAATATCTGTTTTTAATTTTGTTTTCTTTCAGATAGACTGAAATGTTTAGGGATGAAATGACAGAACAAATCAAAATCTGATTAAAACATTTTAGCAAAAAAGGAGATTATAGATTTTAATTTTTTTTACTTCAGATTGAACCCAGGGGCACTTAACCACTGAGCCACATCTCTAGCCAATTTTGAGACAGGGTCTCACTAAGTTGTTGAGGATGGCATTGAACTTGTGATCCTTCTGCTTCAAAGCTTCCGGAGCCACTGGGATATAGACATGTACCACTGTACCAGGCAGACTATAGATTTTTTAAAGTATGGAAAAAAGTTGATGAAACTAGGGGATGGGACACATGGGGTCATTGAACTTCACTTTTAAAAAAAATTTTAGTTGTACATGGACACAATACTTTTATTTTATTTATTTATTTTTATGTGGTGCTGAGGATTAAACCTAGTGCCTCACATGTGCTAGGCAAGCGCTCTACCCCTGAGCTACAACCCCAGTCTTGAACTCTACTTTTTTTTTCCCCCCCGTACTGGGGATTGAACTCAGGGGCACTCCACCCCTGAGCCACATCCCCAGCCCTCTCACTGAGTTGCTTAGGGCCTTGCTAAGTTGCTGAGGCTGACTTTGAACTCGTGATCCTTCTGTCTCAGCCTCCCGAGCTGCTGGGATTACAGGCGTGCACCACTGCACCCAGCTTGAACTCTACTTTTGAGTAGAGACAGTACATATGGAAATTTCCAAAAGCACTGAAATAAAAAGAAAAAACTGATAATGAAATGTAGGGTTTCCAGTTTCACAGAGAGGAAAACTGTAAACTAAGGCGGAATACAGAATACTTTTATTCAGAATCACTACAAGAAAGGAGTGGATATTTTTTTAAAGTTAGGTATTTATCACTGAAATTTCCTGTTTTCTATAGAGAGAACAGAATTTAGAATACAGAAATATAATTTTAGTAGAATCACATTGGCATGTAATTTGGTTAATATTCTTTAACTAGAATATAATGAATTTCTAATAAGCAACATAATAATATTCCAACAAAGAAATACCAATGGTGTACCAGTGCATGTTTTGATTAACATGTGGATAAATCCTAAATTAAAAAAAAAACACTACATTGTGGACAATGCATTTCCCCCCACCACAATTATAGCTGGAGATCTTGACATTCCTCTCTCATCAGTTTTAGGAACAAGGTGGCAGAAAATCAGCAAGGATACAGATGACTTAAATAGCACTATCCATCAAGCTGACCTAGTGGTCATTTATAGAACATTGCATCAAGCAACAGCAGGTACACATTCTTCTCACATGCACATGGAATATTCACCAAGATAGACCATATCCCATGCCATAAAACAAACTCTAACTTACTAAAGAAAACAGAAATCATACAAACATGCATTCTTAAACCATAAGATAAAAAAATCTGGAAATTATTAACAAATATATCTGGACAATCCCCAAATGTTTGGATATCATATTACTAAACAATCCATGGATCAAGAGAAAAGTCTCAGTAGGAACTAAAAATATTTTTAACTAACTCAAGGGTCAACATACTTTTCTCTGTAAAGGGCCAGATAGGAAATATTTTAGGATTTGTGTGCCAAACATTGTCTGTCATTAATCAATAACTAATCAATTCTGCTGTTATATCACAAAACATAACAGATTAAAGAATGAGCATGGCTGTGCTCCAATAAAACTTCATTTACTAAAGCAAGCAGTGGGCCATATTTTGCCAAACTCCAAATTAAATGAAAATGAAAATACACATATTGAAATTTTCAAGATACTGCCATAGTACTTAAAGGAAAAATGTTAACATTAAATACATAAACAGTAGATCCATTCATTGGCATATCCCTTTATTGTGAATTTGCCTACTTGCTAAAATTCATTTATCAAATCAATACTTGCAAAAAATCAAAATTTGCAGCATTTTCATGGTTTTTCTTGGACTTGCAGAGCTGCAAAAAACTTGACTTCCCTGATGTCAATGTTCCCATCTGAAGCTGAACAAGCAGATGCTCTCCGCCTTCTTGGTTCAGCTCTCATACTCTAAACAAGTGTTCGGTTTTGCCGTCTGGGTAGTGCCATATTTTTCAGATTTTTGTGTTTTCCATCATTTCCCTATTTAAAATGGCCCCCAAATACGGTGCTGAAGTGCTGCTGCCCAGTGTTTCTAAGCTGAGGAAGGCTTTTCTGTGCTTCATGAGAAAATATGCAATAGATAAGCTTCTAAATTATAAGTGCTGTTAGATGTGATTTCAATTTAATGAATCAACAATATAGTGTATCTAAAATCAATAACCTATGCTTGAACCTAAAGAAACAAAAGAAAGAGCAAACCAAACCTAAAGTTAGTGAAAAGAAGGAAATAAATAAATACTGGAGCAGAAATCAATGAAATTGAAAAGAAAAACAATAAAGAAAAATCAATAAAACAAAAATCCATTTCTGGGGCTGGGAGATGTGGATCAGCAGTGGAGCACTTGCCTCCCATGCGTGAGGCACTGGGTTCAATCCTCAGCACCACATAAAAATAAATAAAGTTATTGTGTTCATCTACAACTAAAAATATTTTAAAAACAAACAAAAAGCCATTTCTTTGAAATTATCAATAAAATGATACACTTTATATGAAAAGATGGTGAACATCACTAATCATCAGGGAAATGCAAATCAAAACCATGATGAGATATCAGCTCTTACATGTTAGGATGCTAATATCAAAAAGAGAAGGGAAGCTGGGTGCATTGGCACACACCTATAATCCCAGTGATTTGGGAGGCTGAGGCAGGATTGCAAGTTCAAATCCAGCCTCCCAGAAGCTTAGTGAGAACCTGTCTCAAAAAATAAAAAGGGCTGGGGATGAAGCTCAGTGGTAAAGCACCCCTGGACTCAATCCCCAGTACCAAAGGGGATATGGAACAAAGAGAACCCTTGTGCACTGTTGGTGGAACTGTAAGTTTCTAGTCATTATGGAAATCAACTACTCAAAATATTAAAAATATTACTACCATATGATTCAGTAATCCCATATAAAGTATAGAGACAAAGGAAATAAAATTATTATCTGGGAGAGATATCTGCACCCCCATGTTCACTGTAGCAAATTTGGCAAAGATTTGGATCAAGATAAGTATCTACTGACAGATGAATGGAGAAAGAAAATGTAGCATACATATACACAGAATATTATTCAGTCATAAAAAGAAGGAAATCCTGCCATTTGAACCTGGAGGGCATTATGCTCAATGAAATAAATCAGAAAAAGTAAGACAAATACTGTATGACCTTACTTAGATGTGGAATCTAAAATGTTGAACTCACAGAAATGTAGAAAAAATGGTGGCTGCCGGGGACGGGGGAAATGAGGAGATATTAGTCAAAGCATACCAGCTTCAATTATAACGTGAGTAAATTGGGGATGGGTTTGTAGCTCAGTGGTAAAATAAGCAGCTTGCCTAGCATACACAAGGCACTGTGCTTGATTCCCAGCACTGCAAAAAAAGTTCTGGCAATTTAATATATAATATGGTGACCACAGTTAACAATACTGTATTGGATATTTGCAATTTGCTGAGAGTAGATCTTAAATGTTCTTAGTACAACCAAAATGGCAACTATGTGAGGTAATGGATATATTAACTGACTTGATTATGGTTTATTTGGCAATTATACATGAATAAGCTAGGGAAATAAAAACACAACCAACCAAACAAAAGATAAATATCTAGGCTGATGGGAGCATTAGAGTGAGAGTGAGAGTGATGGGGAAGGGACTCAAATTAGCAACAGCAGGAATGAAAGAGGGACATCACTACAGATCGATCCCTCAGGCAACAATACTATAAACAACTCTATGCCCATGGATCCAATAACTTAGATGAAGTCCAACAATTCCCTGAAGACACAAACTATAAAATTCACTCGAAGAAGAAAAAATAGCCCAGAGTCCTATATGTAATAAACAAATTAAACTTATACCTAAAAATCTTCCAAAAAAGAAATTTCCAGGCCCACATAATTTCACTGGTGAATTCTACTATACATTTAAGGAAGAAATGATACTAATTTTCTGCAGTTGCTTCAGGATCATAAAAGAGGAGGTTACTTTCCAATTCATTTTATGAGGCTAGCATTATCCTAATGCAAAAACCAGGGGAAGATATTATAAAAAAGGAAAACTACAGACCAACATCCCTCATGAACAAATATGCAAATATCCCCACAAAATATCAGCAGGCTGTGGGTATTGTCCAGTGCTATACTGTGTGCTTAGCATGCACAAGACCCTAGGTTCAATTCCCAGTGCCAAAAACAAAACCAAAAATTACACATCAAACTGAATCTAGCAATATTAAAGGGATAATATGTCATGAAAGAGGTTCATCTCAGGAATACAAGGCTGGTTCAACTTTCAGTTATTAATAAAAGTAATTTACCAGATTAAATGAATAAATAGTAAAAACATGATAACATTGATAAATGTAGAAAAAGCATTCAACATAATTCATTATCCATATATAATAAAAACTCAACAAACTAGGAGTAGACAGAAACTCCCATAACATAACAAAGGTATGTGTGAAAAAACTACAGATGGCATCATTCTTAATGGTGAGACTGAACACATATACCCTGGGAGAAGGAAGAAGGAAAGGATGTCCTCTCTCACTATTATATATTCACCATAGTGGAAATCCTAGCCAGTATAAAAATGCAGGAAAAAGAAATGAAAGTACACATACAGAAAAATAAGAGCTGGATGCAGTGGTACATGTCTATAATCCCAGCAACTCAGAAGGATGAGGAAGGATCCCAAGATCAAGGGCAGCCTCAGCAACTTAGTAGACCCTGTCTCAAAAAATAAAATGGACGAGGGATGCAGCTCAGTGGTAAAGTGCCCCTGGGTTAAATCCCCAGTACCAAAAAAAAAAAAAAAAAAAAAGAAGAAGAAGAAATAGAACCGTTTCTATTAACAGATGGCATAAATACCTAGAAAATTACCATGGTTATGTAAGACACTAAAACTAGGAAAACTCCTTGAATAGTAGGTGGGAGCTATTTGTACTATCTTGACAATTTTCCCATGAATCTAATATTATTCCAAGATAAAAAGTTGATTAAAAGAATGGAAGATAACCATGACACACCTGTTACAATCTGACAATAGGGCTATGGGATATAGCTCAGTGGTAGAGCAGTTGCCTAGCATACATGAGGCCCTGGGTTCAATCCTCAACACCAAAAAGGAGAAACAAAGAAAAGAAAGAGAAAACTGACAATACCAAATGCTGTTAAGAATGCACAGTAACAGGAATTCTCATTCATGGCTGGCAAAAACGCAAAATAATACAGCCATTTAGGAAAAGAGTGTTGTGATTTCATTTTTCTTTATATATGAAACACTTACTTACCCTATATGTGTGTGTGTGGTCTCACTATATTGTCCAGGCTGGCCTTGAATTCTGGGTCAAGCAATCCTCCTACATCAGCCTCTCAAGTTACTGGAACTACAGGCATGTGTCATCACACTCCATAGTTTGGCAGTTTCTTATAAAGTTAAACAATCCCACTGCTATGTCTTTACCCAAGCAATCTGAAAAGTTATGTACACTCCAAAACCTATACATACAATTTATAGTACCTTTATTCATAATTTGCAAAAACTGGAAACAATCACAATGTTCCATCAAGTGAAGGGAAAAACAAACTGGTATATCCATAGAACAAATACTATTCATCAATAAAAAGAAACAAGTTACCGAGTCCCACAGAAAGATGGCAGAATCATAAATGTACTTTAATAAATGAAAGAAGCCAAACCCAAAAGACTACATAGTGTATGATTCCATTTATGGGACAGTGTGGAAAAGGTCAAATTACAGGGATAAAAAACGAATCAGTTGCTGGGATCTGTGGTTGACTGACTATAAAGGGGCCACACAAGGGAAATTTGTAGGATATAACTACTTTCTATAGTACTGGGGTGGTGGATGCTATACATCTGTCAAAACCCATGCAGACTGAACTGTGTTTTGAGTAGTTACTATAAGGCCAAATGCACTCTAGTTGGTAAATAAGTTTTTCACAGAGTTATGGGTTAGTAACTCTAAAACTACATTATGTGTGTGCTAGGGACAAACAAATGCATTACTAAATTATAGATAATGGGAGCCAAATTATTCACTTTCAGAGTAAGTCACAAGAAAACAAAGGAAGAGAGGCTAGAATGAACTCCGTGGTGCTAGAATAAGGTCAAAGATATTTGAATGTATATACAGATAGATAAAAAACTAATTATAGATATTGTGCATATATGGATTAATAGTCAAACATATATTTCCTACCTCTGTGTGTTGAAAAGGCCTAGAACCAGTGGGACCCCAAGGAGTAATGGGTATATCTAACACCCAGGCCTTGGTTTCCAACCATTCTAAAATACAAGTCACCAGGGTTCCTTAGAGAAATGGTTGAAATTATTTCTGGGGCAAAGAAAATACAGAATGAGCCTGGAATACCTTCTAGAGCCAGAAGGTAAAGAATTGTTAAAAAATCACAAGGATGAGGATATGTCAAAGAGACAGAGAAGCTAACCCAGAGAAGTTCCCTATGGTTAAAACTGGAACAACTTGATAGTATTGGTTTGTAACCAAACAATAAAATACATAGCCATGTATTTTATTTAGTCAATACTGATATAAATAAATGGTTGAATAAATGAATGGGGGAGAAAGAATAAATCTCTTACAGAAGAATTACAAATAATGTACGTAGATATTGCTTCCTCCAGAAGGTGGGCTTAATGCTCTCCTTGATTAGGCTAGTCTTAGTGATTCACTTCCAAAAACTAGAGTATGGAAAGAGGAACAAACTTTTCAGAGGAGAAATCTGGCAGATACTACCTCATACTGATACCAGGTGCCCCATGATGTTATATGTAAACAAGGGCACTTTGCCTCCTCTCCAAAACCCATAACCCTGGTTTAAGTAGACAAAACATCAAACCCACCTTGAGGGACATTCTTCAAAATAATTGACCAGAACTGTTTAAAAAAACGTCAAGGTTATAAAAAGGACAGACTAAAGAACTATCAGAGATTGGAGGAGATTAATAAAACACAGCAAGGAAAAACAATGTAGGAGGGGCTGGGGCTGTGGCTCAGTGGTAGAGCACTTGCCTAGCACATGTGAGGCCCTGAGTTTGATTCTCAGCACCACATAAAAATAAGAAAGGTATTGTGTCCACCATATATATATATATATAATGAAATTAAAAAATGATATAAGTGGAAAAACTAGTGAAATCTGAATAATGTCTATATTTGAAGTTAAACAGCATTTTACTGATGTAAATTTCCTTCCTTCCTTCCTACCTTCCTTCCTCCCTCCCTCCCTCCCTCCCTCCCTCCCTCCCTCCCTCCCTTCCTTCCTTCCCTCCCAGTGCTGGGGATTGAACCCAGGGCCTTGTGCTTGCAAGGCAAGCACTCTACCAACTGAGCTATTAAACCCAGCCCCCTGATGTAAATTTCTTAGTTTTGACAAATATAATGTTCTACAATGGCCTACAAGGTCCTACATCATCCAATCCTTTGCTACTTCTCAGACCTTATCTACTATGTTCGTTGAATAAATGAATGAATGACCCTCCAAAACAAAGGAACCCAAATTTAGTCTTCAGGACCATCTAGGAACTATTAAATATGCAGATTCTAAAGGTATATCTCAGAGATTTCTGAATCATTCTTTTTGAGGTGGAAGTTGGAAATTTATATTTTTAGAAGCACCCTAGATAGTTCTGAGGATTACTTGGGTTTGGAAGATTCTCAAAACGAAGAACAATGAATTCTCTTATCAAGTGTCAAAAAGTTTTATTTTAAAAATCTGGGCATGGTGGCACATGTCTGTAATCCCAGTAACACAGGAGGCTGAGGCAAAAGGATGTCAAGTTCAAGGCCAGCTTCAGCAACTTAGTGAGACCTTGTCTCAAAATAAAAAGAGCTGGGGACATGTCTCAGCAGTTAAGTGTACCTCAGTTCAATCCCTGGCACCAAAAAACAAAACAAAAAGTGCTTTATTAAATAAAATAAATAACAGTGACTACTTTAAATGAAGAGGAAATTTAGACACTCTGAGGCACAAACTAAAATAAAAGTGAATTTGTGAAGAAGTTCACTCTTAGAACAGTGGTTCTCAACTGGGAGCAATTTTGCCCCCTAGAGGACATTTGGTGATGTCTGCAAACACACTGGATGCTTCAACTTGAACTATTAACATCTAGTGGTATGAGGTCAGAAATGCTGCTGAACATCCTATAATGAACAGGACTAGCCACCCAAAACAGAAATAGGAGACATAAAATGTCTACAATGCCAAGACTGTTAGAATTACTAACATAAGGACCCAGTTTATTAAACTCCTGCTAGAATATCTGTACTGACAGCATGCTCACTCTTCCACATGAACCAATTAGGCAGCTTAAAAATTTTCTCCAACTTGTAATTTTAAAAAATTTCATGCATTATATCAGAGTTTAAAGAAAAACATAAACATGCATTTCCCCTACACCCACCAAAAATAAAAATTTGGCCACATTTGCTTTATTACATGCTCTATACCATGTATACTCAAATGCTTTTTGTTTTACTGACATCATGATGCTTATCCTGCATCTCCTATATAACCACAATTACCATCATCTAAGGAAAACTGACCTACCTACAGAAATTAACAATAATCCCGTGTTATCTTCAAACTTCCTCAGTTGTCTCCAAAATGCCTTATAGCCCATCCACCCTAATCCAAGATCCAATCAAGGTTCACTCATTGCACTCAGTTGTTGTTTAGATTCTGTAATCTAGAAGAGTTTCTCCATCTTTTTGTTTTCCATGACACTTAAGAACGAACCAGTTGTCTTGCAGAATGTCTTTTGGATTTGGCTAATTTGTTTCCAAACTAGAAATTAAGTCTTTTCTTAACTTCTTAAGTCTTTGGCAGGAACTCTTCCCAGGTGATGTGGTCTATTTTTCATTGCTTTACATCAGGGAAACACAATGTCAGACTGTTCATTATTCATTAAGAAGGTGATCACCAAATCTTTTCTATAAGATTACCTCTTTGAATCATGATTTGCAAATATCCTATTTCTTAGAAACTCCCCTCCCATATTTTTAGCATCACTGACAATCTTTGTGTGAAATAATTATTACACTGAGGTTGAAAAATGGTGATTTCCAAAGTCTACATCATTTCTTCTATATCTATTAGCTCACAACATTCTATAAGTAGATGACTATTCCTTTATTCCCTCTCCTCCTTTTTTATCACCATGGATGCATAGATTTCTGTAATTGTTAAATTATTATCTTCACTTTTTTGATGTTGGGATTGAACCCAGGGCCTTACACTGCTAGGCAAACACTCAACTGCTCTACCAATGACCTACACCTCCAACTCCTGTTATTCTTTTTGATGGCCAAATTGTCACCAAAATTGACCATTGAAAAACTTTCAAGTTGGCTCTTGTGATTTTGTAACATGACCACATCAGCTTTTAAGTACTTTCTATGGTCAACTCTGGTTTTAAAGATCTGTCCATGTTTATTTCCTGAAATTTCTATAACATCTGCTCATTCATTTTAGTTCTACTTTTTGTAGCAACAGGACATTTTACTACTTCTATGTGGAACATTCTGTTATTTAAATGCAGATATTATTATTTGTATTAGAGCATTTCTATGATACTACCTCACTAACATCACACAAATACATAAATCATTAATTTATACCTACCCCTATGTTCACTTTATTCCTAACTCTAACATTTGAGGATATCCACTTATTATGTCAGTCCATTTCTGAAAGCTGTTGAGAGTTTATAGATTCATTTTTAAGGTTTCATTTGAAGGTTCCCATGCCAATATGTTTGCATCATAGGGGCCAGGTCATAATTTTATATACAGATACACACATGTGTATATAAACACGTTGGTTATCACCAATTCTTTACTATAAGATTTGTAATATGTATATTTGTAATATATATATGTATATTTACAAATATATGAAATACTGTGTTAATATTTAACAACTGAATTACACCCAGCATTACTTATGAGATTTATTCTAACAGTCCTCCAACATCTTCACACAGGTTTTGTAGTTTGTTAATAATTTATTTAAACAAAGAACATATAAATGTAGACAAGCCCTCTCTTTAGGGTAAAGCCAATAAGCACTGCATATTACTATTCATATTTGCTCATGCCAGTGAAGAAAATCCTGATGTACTTTGAGCAAGCAATGTCCCTTTTCTGGACAGATAAATAACACTCTGTCATATAGAATCAGTATACCTTCAAATACAAATAGGCAACATCAACCCTTCAAGAGGGCACACAAACTCCAATTCCTCTTTTAGACATATATCTAGTATCTAAAATTATTGATAGCATTAACTCATTGGGGAAATTTTAATTCTACATAGGACGTTAATTATATTAAGTACATAAAATACTAAGCACTTTATATTTCTTATTTCTTTCAGTATGGTCAAAGTACATCTTTGACAAACTAAAAGTAACAAAATACATAATAACATGTGACCTTTAAGTACTAAGAACACAGAACAGGGAAAAAAGTGATGCCCAATTTCTAGTCATTTATGTAGGACTTCTTGAATGATGTGAAAATTTGACATTTCTGAATAGTACCAGGAAAAAACATAGAACAAATGAGAAAAAGAAGGCAATATAAGAGAAATTTTAGGAGTGAATCAAATCTGAATGTCAAGAAAATAGCCACAAAAGTAAACCAATCATCTGGAAGGTACCTTTGTTCAGAAGAGGAAGGAAGTCTGGTGCTTTTTCCCGAAAAACCCTTTGAGCATCCTCAGCTTTCATGGACACTTCCTTTGTCTGAACTAGGAAAAAGTGTTTACCAACCATCTGTGGAAAATAAAATTTCATTTAGATTTTAAAATGAACTTCTGAGGTTACAACAGTATTTTCCTATTGGAGCATTTTTCTGTATAAAATGCAACACAGTTAGTTATGAGTCTAATTCAGTGCATTTGCTGTAATAAGTTCTCACCTAAGATTCCTTCTTCCAGATGGGTGGTCTGGTTAAGAATTGATACTGTAATACCTACTGTTGATTAAGAGTCAAATAAATGTGAATTATCCCTCAAGTTAAAACATAATTAATTTTTAAAATTGAAACTAACAAATAGAAGTTTTAGTTTGGTGATACTGCAAATGTCCAATGAGACCCATTAAGTAAATTATGTACATTTATTTACATGATGAAATACCATAGTTCATTAAATATAATAAAGAGGGCTGGAGATATAGCTCAGTGGCAGAGTACTTGCCTAGCATATGCAAAGCCCTGGATTCAATCCGTAGTACCACTCCCCACATATAGTACATATATACATATATGTATGTGTGTATATACACACACACACACACATATATGTACACACATTTGTATATGAAACAAAGATATTTTAATACGATGGGGAGAAATCTTGCATAAAAATGTCAGTCTTAAAAAGTACAATATAAATTTGTACAGTATAGCTCAATAATGATAGGTCACATTTCTATGTACCAAGCAGTATTATGTACTTTTCATATATAATACATTAATTCTCTAATGAGATAGGTGCTATGACTACCATCATTGTACAGATTATAATTAAGGCATAGTGGTTAAGAAATGTGCTCATCATAACTATTAAGTAACACAGCTATGATTTGACCAAATTAATCTAACTACAGGTTAAATACATTCTAAAAGTTATTCCTAAAAAGACTATTCAAGGTACAGTACAATTATGATTTTTATACTTATTTTTATTCATTTTTATTTCTATAGTTCACTATAATGAGTACATATTAATTTTAAAAATAATTATGGGGCTGGGGATATAGCTCAGTTGGTAGAGTGCTTCCCTCGGCAAGCACAAGGCCCTGGGTTCAATCCCCAGCACCACAAAAAAAAAAAAAAAA